>VXCM01004065.1:42987-73036 GCA_014773175.1 Lucifuga dentata
AAAAAAAAAAAAACAAAAAAAAAACAAAAAACAAATATACAGTTCCGAGTTCTTTTAAAAGTGGATCTTTTTATTTAGAGTTTTGCGAAACTTTGATCAAACTTTGATCAAATGTGCAGTTTTAAGCTATTTAAGAGGGTTTTTTTTTGTAATTTAAAGGACCATACCATCTATTGTGCATGTTTGAGCCTAATATATTCAGTTTTCATACGTGTTACGTTACTGACAATCATTTCTCAAAGGATAAAACTGTATTTCAGCTTTCCTGATATTTTACAACATCTCTTAATCTTTCAAAATCAAATATTCAAGTGATACACCCACCTTAAAAATCCATGTATCTCCTGCTAATAGTTACACAGCCTTATGAGGTCATAGTTGTTTAAATTTTTTGATAAACACAGGTCTTCTTTTGGGACTATATTTCCTGGTGGAGACATACATTCACTCCATGCTTTTTATTGTGCTTAAAGCTAAAATTACGTTCACTTCTAAAAAAAAACCTGAATATATCAACAAGTTGATTTTAAAGGACCATACCACCCATTTTGCATGTTTAAGTCTAATATATTCAATTTTCATACATGTAACATTACTGACAATCATTTCCCAAAGCATACTTCTGGAACGGTGAATTACAAATGTTTTTCCCTATCTTCCAGACTGTCATTGATTTTAGTTTATTCTGATATGCTATTAAAATCAACTTGTTGGTACCTGAAACGTTCTTGGGATAGGTAATGCATCAGGTATTCAGGTTTATCGAAGTTAAAATAATATAATTTTAGCATTTCAGTGCAATAAAAAGCGCGGAGTGAATGTATGTCTCCACCAGGGAATATAGTCCCAAAAGAAGACCTGTGTTTATCGAAAAATTTAAACAACCGTGACTTCATAAGGCTGTATAACTATTTGCAGGCGAAACATTGATTTTTAAGGTGGGTGTATCGCTTTAATATTTGAGTTTGAATGATTAAGAAATTTTGCAAAATATCAGGAAAACTGAAATACGGTTTTATCTTTTGGGAAATGGTTGTCAGTAACCTGACGTGTATGAAAATTGAATATATTAGGCTCAAACATGCAAAATTTGTCATGCTCTTGAAAAAAATGACTGACTTTAAAGGAATTACAGTTATTTGAAACCCTTCAGGTAAAGACCTTAGCTGCCCTTTTTGTGTAATTTCGGTCTGCTGTATATTAAAAATGTAAAAAGTGCAAAAAAAAAAGCACTTGCGGCGGCACGGTGGCGCAGTGGTTAGCGCTGTTGCTTCACAGCAAGAAGGTCCTGGGTTCGATTCCTGGCCGGGGCTGGGCCTTTCTGTGTGGAGTTTGCATGTTCTCCCCGTGTCTGCGTGGGTTCCCTCCGGGTGCTCCGGCTTCCTCCCACCTCCAAAGACATGCATGTCAGGTGAAATGGGAACTCTAAATTGCCCGTAGGTGTGAATGAGAACGTGAATGTGTTTGTCTCTGTGTCAGCCCTGCAATAGATTGGTGATCTGTCCAGGGTGAACCCCGCCTCTCGCCTTATGACCGCTGGGATAGGCTCCAGCCCCCCCGTGACCCTCAACAGGACAAACGGGTTTAGGAAATGGATGGATGGATGGAAAAAGCACTTGAGGCTGCTGATCACTATGAGTGCATGACTGTGGCTGAAAATTATCTTATTTTTACAGCAAATAAATGCATTTGACAGGACAGAGATGTGGCGTTAGGCGTTTGCCCTCGCGGCTGAAACTACTTTCCTGTAGTCACTAAGCTGTCACCCTCAAATCTAAATGAGTGTTTAAGTTGCGTGCAGCATTGTGGGTATTAAACCTGCGACCATTATGTTACAGGAAAGGCTGAGGTCCTGAGCAGCCCTCCCAGCACCTCCAGACAATAGTTGTTTACCTGCCAAACGGCGAGCGGAGCAGACAGGCTTCGTGCTGCAGGACTTGGCCCGTGTCTGCTGTTTATTTCCCACACTGGTTCTAGTGTGTGTGTGTGTGTGTGTGTGTGCGCATGTGCGTGCGCGTGCTCGTGCAGAGGGGTGTGTGTGTGTGTGTGTTGTCTAAGTGCAGAGCTGCTGGCTGCCAGGCAGGGGGAAGTTTCTCTGTGGCACTATGAGCATACAGAGGATGACCTAATACCCTGGTTCCTTCCTCTCTGGCCCCTACGAGTCCCCGAATTGTTCGGTGCACCTTCGTGCTCACGTAGATCAGCCTGAAACGCCTCCTCGGAGAAAACCGCCGCTGCCATCAAAACCCAGATCTCCCAGTTTAATAAGAGTTTAGAAAATGGGTCGGC
Organism: Lucifuga dentata; assembly: GCA_014773175.1. Taxonomy (NCBI): domain Eukaryota; kingdom Metazoa; phylum Chordata; class Actinopteri; order Ophidiiformes; family Bythitidae; genus Lucifuga; species Lucifuga dentata. The sequence continues at coordinate 45,277 of VXCM01004065.1, forward strand.
TGAAAATCAGTTTGCTGAATTCAGCTTCTTGAGGAAAAAAGTATTTGGAGGAACATTGTCATCGTTGTTCAGCCTTGATGTAAAGTTGTGTAACTGGAGACGGTTGAGACGTAATGCCACAAACTTTCAGGAGTTTTTACTCAATCGAGACTCGATGCTTCCCAGATCTCGATTGGCTAAGCACATCTGATTTCGCTTATCATGTGAGGGGAGAGCAGGGAGAGATGGGAAATATGCAGCATAGTGGTAGTGGAGGATCAGGTTTGAGAGTCACTGCACCAGAGGAAAGGTCAGAGGTCACCAACACCATCACAATTCATGCTCCAGCGACCAGGTGCATGACGGTCTGTAGTAGTTGTGGAGACATCTCGGTTGGACAGAGAGAAAAGTTGGACAGAGAGAAAATGATGAATAAACATATCGGCTGACCAATCAGCATCGCCTTCCTAACTTTAGGCTCTGCTACTAGCAGGCAGAAAACTTAGTTTTAGAAACTTTATCATCTTAAAATTCTTTAAAAGCAAAAAAACCCCATCTCTGATAAACTCAGGCTGTTGTAATCTGATCTGCAGCACATATCAGGACAGATTCATAAAGCTTTGAGCACGACTTGCCATGTCGATATGAGCAAATATCATCACGCAACCGTGTTCGCTCATTCGTAAACACCTGTTACCGGCATCTTGAGGGGTTCCTACGGCATTGCTTTATTTACATGTCGGGGGAAGTGATTCATGAAACACACTGTCGCACAGAAATTAAGATGTGTTTCAATCTGGTGGTAAATTTCAGTTGTATGACGTCTGGGTGATGTTTAAAACTGTATTTGACTCACACGTGTCCTTCAAACATGCACACACCCACCACCCTTCACCCCCCCAAGCACAGTGATCACGGACTATGGTTATCATGTGTGTTTTACCTGTTTTCTTAGTCAGTCTTCTGAAAATGTGGAGCTCTGATGCAGAATTTATGTTTCTTTTGCTGATTTAACATGTCAATGTCGCTTTAAAGGACCATACCGGCCATTTTGCATACTTGAGCCTGTTATATTAAATTTTCATACAGGTAATGTTACTGACAATCATTTTCCAAAGCATACTACTGAAACAGTGAATTAAAAATATTTTTCCTACCTTCCTCAGTTCATTCTGGTACTCAATTAAAATTAACTTGTTGGTGCTTGAAATGTTCTTGGGATAGGTAATCCATCATCACCAACAAGATGTGTATTCAGGGTTTTTTTTTTNTGAAATGTTCTTGGGATAGGTAATCCATCATCACCAACAAGATGTGTATTCAGGGTTTTTTTTTTTCGAAGTTTTGTAATTTAAGCATTTAAGCACAATAAAAAGCACAGAGTAAATGTATATCTCCACTGGGGAATATAGTCCCAAAAGAAGACCTGTGTTTATGGAAAAATCTGAATGACCGTGACTTCATAAGGCTGCCTAACTATTAGCAGGCGAAACACTGATTTTTAAGGTGGGTGTATCACTTGAATATTTGATTTTGAAAGATTAAGAGATTTTGCAAAATATATCAGGATAGGAAATCTGGAATACGGTTTTATCCTTTGAGAAATGATAGTCAGTAACCTTACGTGATGAAAATTGAATATATTAGGCTCAAACATGCAAAATTGGTGGTATGGTCCTTTAACACCAGATGAAGCAGAATAAAGTGTGATGTAAATATGAAGCAGCTCATTAACAAGCTGATCTTCATCGGCTTTTACCTGTGACTCACTTGATAACAATGCTACCTTAATGTGAATCCGGTGCTCTGATAAACGTAGAAGCTTTATGAATGAGCTTCAACTATCACGCCGCTTTTTTAGTGTGATGCTGTGATCGTGATTTTTTTTTTTCTTATGAATCCCTCCATTGTGTGGGTGCATAGGCGAAACCAGGGCGTCATTCCTATGTTCCCAGGGTCCTATTTTCCCAAGCTCTATATAGTACAATAGAGCACATAATGGGTTAGGGGTCGGTCTCGGGTTAGGTCCTATGTTCCACAGTTCAATGAATATTGAACTGGGGAACACAGGACCCTGGGAATATAGGAGCCTGGGAACATAGATATGCTCCTGAAACCAGAGGTGAACCCACCTTCCAAACACATCCCAGACACTCGGTTGTTCGTCCGCATGTCTCTGGACCTGAAACACAGCAGTTGTTCCAATCGTCAAGTAGTTTGCATTTTCTGAATACATTGAGCCATCTCTCTCTCTCTCTCTCTCTCTCTCCTGACGCTGAAGTCTTTGTCATTCTCATCATGCTGCCGTTCTGAAGCCCCGTGAATCATCAGACGTGTGAAAACGCTGGATAAATGCTGAGGCAGATTAGTCGTTGATTTGCGATGTGGGGCACACGTCAGCCGGCATCTCGTTACTCGTTCGCTCTGGTGCCAGTTCAGGACGTCAACGTGTCATCCTACACGTTTGTTTATTCCTGCTCTTCCTCTCTGAAACTCATGAGGTCACGACAGCAGGGAACTTCTGCTAAATTAAAAATAAGAAATAGTACTGAAAAACGTTATGTCTGAGTAGAAGCTTCTTGATTTCCTTCTCTTCAGCAGCAGGAAATGGTAGACAGAACTAGTTTAAAATAAATCATGCAGTAGTTGTACCTGCAATGTTCATTTTAGATAGTAATAGTATTCTGCTCTGCACATTTGTAGAAGCACTCTCAATCTTTTTTATTGTATGTGACAAACAAAGCAGGCTAATATTCATCTGAAAATTAGCATTGAACAGGAGCCATTTGACTGGAAACATGTATGAGAGGAGCAGGAGTGTGTTAATGAAGTAAACTTCCTCAAGAAGCTATATGCTCATCCACATTATAATGCTTTAAGTGTTTATTGGGTCTCAGTGTTTGAATGCATTTTCCCGTGTAGTGAAACGTAATATTTTTATGTGTAAATGCAAACATTTTTTGTCCGTTGTTGCTCCTTCGATCAGTGAAGGAGACGCTCCAGCTACCGAATCTCAAACCTCTATAGATCTAAAAGTCCCAATTCCAGAGTTTTATTTGACACTTGCGGAGACAAGATTCTGTCTCACATCACCTCTGATCAGCTGCTTCAGGTGCAACAAATCACACTCGTAACACAAAATTCAGCTTTCCCAAGTTAAAGGACCATACCATCCATTTTGCATGTTTGAGCCTAATATATTCAACTTTCAACTTTCATACACTAAGGTTACTGACAACCAAAGTATAAAACCGTATTTCAGCTTTCCTTTTGCAAAACCTCTTAATCTTTCTAAATCAAATATTCAAGTAATACACCCACCTTAAAAATTGAAGTTTCGCCTGCTAATACTTACGCAACCTTATGAAGTCACAGTCGTTTTAGGAGTCAAAACATCGATTTTTAAGGTGGGTGTATCACTTGATTATTTGATTTTAAAAGATTAAGAGATTTTGCAAAATACCAGGAAAGCAGAAATCCACATTTATACTTTGAGAAATGATTGTCAATAACCTTACATGTATGAAAACTGAATATATCAGGCTCAAACATGCAAAATGGCCAGTATGGTCCTGTAAAGGGCATTTTAACAGGTTATTTGCATCACAGTTGATGCCTTAAAAGCTTGAGGAGGCAGATTAGCAAATTCAAAGCACCTGAAACCCATAAAAATGTAAAAAAAAAAATCCTCCAGCAATAGTTTCAGTCTATGGTAATAATTGATGTATGCTTGTTGCATGTTGTATGCTGGGTAGTGTAATTTATATTGATTAAAATATCATTTTTAATCCGAGTCTCTTTGAATCATAATTCCTTCAGGATGTCGATACAAAATAGAAGGAAATCAAGTGATATAATTCCACTTTTGTACCAACACAGATTTCTCTGCATTTTTGTGCAGTAACTATGATTTTGATCAATCTGGGATTAGCTGCTTCCAGCTCTGGCAGGTAAATACCAAAGGTAAATTGTTGATGTCACTTCCTTTCACCAGGTGAGTACATCAAGAACTGGCGACCGCGCTACTTCCTGCTGAAGACGGACGGCTCTTTCATCGGCTACAAGGACAAGCCGCAGGACTCTGATCTGGCCTACCCACTCAACAACTTCTCTGTAGCAAGTAAGAGAGAGAGAAACTTCACTTTCAGCTTTTATCTAACATCACGCTGTCGATTCAGAGAAAAATGCTTTCTCCCAAACACGACATTTCTCTCTTTTCTTTAGAATGTCAGCTGATGAAGACAGAGCGGCCCAAGCCAAACACCTTCATCATCCGCTGTCTCCAGTGGACCACAGTCATCGAGAGGACTTTCCATGTCGACACCCCAGATGAGAGGTGAGCCTTCCTTCTCCGTCATCATCCTCCATCTCTTCCTCTGTTCTCATATCGCTCCCCAGAGTTAGTCTGGAGGATTATATTGTATTTATTTTTCAGAATCAACTTTATTTGCAGTCATATGATTATAAGAATTTAAATGAAGAGACTTTACACCTCGACAAACTTCATCATTGTTCCTTGGCAAACCAGACTGGAGGTTTTTTTTTTTTTTAATTTTCTTTATTGAACAGAACAGGACACGGTGAGAAGAAAGACAGGAAGCGGAGGTGTGGGGCTGAGGACGTGAGCCAAGTAATGCAGTGGTTCATTCAAAGAACACAATATACAGTGTATATTTGCAATTGTTACCTGGTGTTCAAGGCTTAGAAACAGATTTTAAGCTCCTCTAAATCTAAAGTGTTGCTACACAGCACGCATAAGTTCAGAAATGACTTTACCGGAGTTCGTCTTTGTACATTTTCTAGACGATGGATATCTCGTTTTCCACTGGACCTTACGTTGGCTGTCACCTCTTCAAGGAAACAAATGGTTGCATTTGCAGCACCCTCCACAGTTCCTGGCAACCTTGATACATAAAATCAAAAATGGCTGCGGAAGACTGAAGACTCATCTTTTTAAGTTTGCTTTTGTCCAAGATTACTGTGTACTCACTCTTGGATTGCATACTTGTTTCTACTATACTATACTATACTGAATTGTATACGAAATTTATTGCTTGTATGGTGGGTTTTTAGGGTATTTTTAGTCTGAAATGCCTAACATGCTGTCTCTCTCGTTGAATCTCTTTGTCTTTGAATTGTACTGTAAAGCACTTTGTGATGTCTGTTCTAGTATATAAGTAAACTTTTACTTACTTTACTAGGCGATTATCAGAGCGAGCGCTGACCTAAATCTTGTTGTCAGAGCTCACCTTAACCTGCGTATCTTTGGACTGTTGGAAGAACATGCAAAGTCCACACAGAGAGGTCGCTGCGGATTTGAACCTAGAACCTTCTTGTTACGAGGCAACAATGTGAATCAATTAGCCACAGTATCTTTTCTGACTGATTTTTCGCCACCATATGATGCTTCGTGCATGTCAAAACTATCTTAAATTGAGAAGATGATTTTTTTTTTTAATTCTTCACATTATTTTACTGCTGCCTGACACAAAAATCACTGCACAAATTCGAACCCAGAACCGTCCAATCACAGGATGTTTCCACCACGATTTGTCCAACCTGCCAGCCGGTCTGCAGGTANCAGAACCGTCCAATCACAGGATGTTTCCACCACGATTTGTCCAACCTGCCAGCCGGTCTGCAGGTATTATTTGACCCATTTGTGATACATACATGTTTTCTATCTTGTGTAAAAGTTGGAAGGTTTTTTTTTTTTGTTTTGTTTTGTTTCGAGACCCAGATTTGCTCCGTAACTCTGCAGGATCAGCTGCAGTCGCTGCTGCAGCTCCAAAGGGATTCTGCAGCTCGGCTTCAGCTTCGGCATTCAGCTGTTTTCTTCCTGGAGTCAGACAAACTATTGGGTGTGTTTATTTCTCTAAAGATGGATGGCTGGCCTAACTGCGAAACACACTTTGCAAGCAGTTCAACAAATGACCAATTACCCTCTGATCTAATTCTGGGAGAAGCAATTGATCGCTCTGTGCTGCATGTTGGGGTTTGCTTCACTTGTGAAACGAGTTTGCAATGCAGTAAGAAGGTTTATATCTTCTAAAGCTGCTAATGAATGCGACATTTGCAGCATAACAGCCAATCAGATTTTGAGAAAACAGGCAGGACAGGTAGACAAGGGACGAGGCTAGATCACAGTGGATAACAGAATTCATTCACATTGGCACATGGAGACATAAAAGGCATAAAAAGGCACTGAAAAGCTTGTCAGACTCTGGAAAAAAAGAAAAAAAAAAGGAATAGAATATTTGTATAAAAATAGATTCTTATGCTGGAACTGCAGCTGCAATTTTTCACGAGGCCAGGTGACAAATTCCTCATTGTATTAGTTTTTTTTCTTTTTTTTAGTCGTGACATCACAGCTAAAGGGCAAACAGTTCCTGAGACAGATCCTTGTGATTTAACCTGGTGTCGTGTCCTGCAGGGACGAGTGGGCTGAGGCCATCCAGATGGTCGCCGAGTCGCTGGCCAAGCAGGAGGAGGAGGGGATCCTGTGCAGCCCCACCTCACAGATTGAAAACGTCAACGAGGAGGAGATGGACACCTCCATCAGCCACTACAAACGGAAGGTGAGGGGGGGGCAACGCGCGGGATGTCGTCTACACGTGTGGATGATTTCTTATTGTGGTTCAGTTCATGGAGAACTGGATTTTGTGGAACAGCCGGGCTCTTTTAAGATCCTGTCCCGCTTCACGCTGACACACATTCACAACGAAGAGGCGTCCAGCACAAAGTCCACCATTAGATGGCAAACAGTGAAGCAGCTGCAGGCTAAAGGAACAATCCGCCCCAAAAACAGTGTCCCTTTAAAGGGTCATACTTACGATTTTGCGTATTTGAGTCCAATAAATGGTACCTGCATACAGTTACATTGCTGACAACTGTTTTCCAAAACATAAAACCGTATTTTAGTTTTTGTGTTATTTTGTCAGATGCCATAATCTTTCAAAATCAAATGTTCAGGTGATATATCCACCTTAAAATTCAATGTTTAGACAGTTGTTTTTAATTTTTTGGTAAAAGCCGTTTTCTCCTGGGACTATATTCCTGTTGAGACATACATTTTCTTCCATGTTGGGCTGGTTAACATTAATTTGACAAAAAAAGATGTCATGTTGGCTGTGATGATTAATTATCCCAAGCGTGTTTCAAGTCTCTACAAATTGATTTTAATATCATACTGGAATGAACTGAAACCAAGGGCAGTCTGGAAGGTAGGAAAAACAAGTTTAATATTTAAACTCGGTAGTACGTTTTGGGAAATTGTTGTGAGTAACGTGTATGTGGATTGTAAATATTGGGCTCAAACATGTAAAAACACCGATGTGGTCCTTTAAAAAAAACAGCCACTGATGACATACCTTGTTTAGTTGTTTGGTGTATTTATTTTACTGCCATGTTAAATTTCATTCCAGATGTTTCATCTGCATAACCATCGAGCTCAGGCTGTTGTTAGTCCCTTAGAATCTAATGCTACCTTAGATATCCGCCAATGCATGGATTGAAATTTCCTCGCCATTCCGACTTGCACATCATAAAATGCAACACTCGTGTTTTCTCAGCGTATGAATGACGGGAGCTGCTTGCATAGCTTGTAGAATTATTTGCGTCTGTTGCGGCATTGTTGAGCTCATGTAAGGTTCATCTCGGTCATCCAGGTAAATTATTATTCCAAGTTATCCAAGTAAATCACTCGACTGGAAAAAAAAAAAAAAAAGNAAAAAAAAAAAAAAAAGGAGCTTGAACAGGTTTTCCATGCACGTCTAACCAGGAGGAGACCCCAGGGCAGACCCAGAACACGCTGGAGGAATTACATATCCCATCTGGCCTGGGAACGCCTCGGAATCCCCTCCAAGAGGAGCTGGAGAAGGGCTGCAGAGAGGGACATCTGGACTGCCTTGCTTGGCCCGGTGCCACTGCGACCTGGTCCCAGATAAGCGGAAGAAAATGGATGGATGGAGAACTGAAAAAACCTTTTGGACGAGCAGCGAAACATTTTCAAGCTATTTTTTTCCCAGTCCTGTGACTTCTAGCTTCTAGACATCGTTGAGCTCCATGTTTATGCACATGGGTGGTTTGAGGTCTAAGCTATGTGAACACAGGTATCAGATACAGGACATTAAAAAAAAAAAAAAGAAGAAGGTGATGGTCATTAGAAAAATCAAAAAAATCCAGATCCAACTGATCTGGGTGGATTCAAAATATGGCTCCTGCTCGCAAAGAGAACACCGTCTTACTTTGAAGAAGTGTACATTGAGGTTCACTGAGTTTTCGGGAACCGGCTTTTTAAAATGCTTCTTCACTCTCTATCTTTGTCCAGACAATGAATGACTTTGACTATCTGAAGCTGCTGGGCAAAGGCACATTTGGGAAAGTCATTCTGGTGAGGGAGAAGGCAAGCGGCACCTACTACGCCATGAAGATCCTGAAGAAGGAAGTCATCATAGCCAAGGTTCCTTTTCCCACATTAAGGGCTTTTATTTATTGTTGTCGTCTCCAGAGATGTTCTGGAAAGATGTGTACCTTTTGTGCTAAACATGCACAAAATAATCCCCAGTGCTCATTTATTAGTCTGACTCTCTTCTCTTTCCTCATTCATTTGCAGGACGAAGTTGCTCACACACTTACAGAAAGTCGGGTATTAAAAAACACTCGGCATCCATTCCTAACCGTGAGTATCGTCACACCAAATGTGGCTACTATGAAGTCCACGAACTTAATTTTAAAATCGTGTTTGTAAAGTTTTAAAAGAGAAGCTCCTTATGTTAGCGTTGTGAACAGCTACAAAGACGCGCTGGATTTACGAAGCATCTACTCTTAAACCTGTTTGAAAAGTTGGGAACGGTGAAACATTAATGAGTTTCAAACTAATGTGGTTGCAGTCTCTGAAGTACTCGTTCCAGACGAAGGATCGGCTGTGTTTTGTCATGGAGTACGTCAATGGAGGAGAGGTGAGAGGTCACCCAGTTATTTTGGAGGATGTTCTGTCTTATTTCGAGATTCATCTTAATTCTTATTGACGAGTGTTGATGAATGATGAATGATTCAAAGAGCTTGAACAGAATAAAATCCCTCCTTTGTGGGTTGTTTGTCCTGCTGTGATTTTGAGTGTTGCTGTCAATTTAAAGGTGCTAAAATAATGAATTAACTTCCAAATTTCTGATTCCTTTCTCTTGATCTGAATTTGTAATCGTATGGTTGCATATTTTGAGAAACACCTGCAAATCTACATGGAATCTAATCTTCCTAACACATATGAAATGTGCTTTCATCCACCAGCAGGAAGTAGCTGAAAATTAGCTGTTGTGTTGTAGCTGATATCAAAGCATTCTATCAAAAAAAAATATGTATTGACTATTTGTAGCGACTTCTGAGATTTCAGTCCTTATTACTGGGTGTTACTGGATGAAATAACTTCATGTGACAGATGTTTTAGGTGCGTTTACTTATGCTTTTAAAACAATTTTGCAGCTGTTTTTCCACTTGTCGAGAGAACGAGTGTTTTCGGAGGATCGCACCCGTTTCTACGGTGCCGAGATTGTCTCCGCTCTAGACTACTTACATTCTGCCAAGATTGTCTACCGAGATCTAAAGGTAAATTACGCCAGTTCTGGGTAAACATTAAAGGACCATACCACCAATTTTGCATGTTTGAGCCTAATATATTCAGTTTTCTTACATGTTACATTACTGACAATCATCCCAAAGGATAAAACTGTATTTCAGCTTTCATATTTTGCAAAATCTCTTAATCTTTCAAAATCAAATATTCAAGCGATACACCCACCTTAAAAATCCATGTTTCTCCTGCTAATAGTTACGCAGCCTTATGAAGTCACAGTCTTCTAAATTTTTTGATAAACACAGGTCTCCTTTTGGGACTATATTCCCTGGTGGAGGCATACATTCACTCCATGGTTTTTATTGCACTTAAATGCTAAAATTACNACTATATTCCCTGGTGGAGGCATACATTCACTCCATGGTTTTTATTGCACTTAAATGCTAAAATTACGAAACTTCTAAAAAAACCTGAATACACGTCTTGTTCATGATGATGAATTACCTATCCCAAAAATGTTTCAAGTATCAATAAGTTGATTTTAATAGCGTACCAGAATGAACTGAAACCAGTGGCGGTCTGGAAGGTAGGAAAAACATTTTTAATTCACCGTCCCAAAGTTTTATCCTTTGGGAAATGATTGTCAGTAACGTTATATGTATGAAAATTGAATATATGAGGCACTCAAACATGCCAAATGGACGGTATGGTCCTTTAAAAACTGTCCAGATACAGTCTGATTTCACATGTTGGATAGAAATGGTTGAAAGAAAGAAAAGGTGAAACTTTTGTTCTCTCACCTCCATCAGCTGGAGAACCTCATGCTGGACAAAGACGGCCACATCAAGATCACCGACTTTGGCCTCTGCAAAGAAGGCATCACCGACACCGCCACCATGAAGACTTTCTGCGGAACACCAGAGTACCTGGCCCCTGAGGTCAGAGGTTGTGCCAAATGGAATGAGAAGATTTCATTTAAGGGTAAAATGGGGATTGGTAGGTTTTCAAAGCAGTTATCAAAGTGCATCATGTCCGTTCTCAGGTGCTGGAGGATAATGATTATGGGCGGGCAGTGGACTGGTGGGGTTTGGGCGTGGTGACATACGAGATGATGTGTGGCCGCCTGCCATTCTACAACCAGGACCACGAGAAACTGTTTGAACTCATCCTCATGGAGGAGATCAAATTCCCACGAACTCTGTCTGCAGACGCCAAGTCCCTACTGTCAGGGCTGCTCATCAAGGACCCCAATAAACGGTACACACACACACACACATCATACAATAACACACACACCGTNACACACACACACACACACACACACACACACACACATACGCAAAAGTGAGACAGCTGTTTTCTCCTAAACAGGACTCTATTATTATTTGATAGAGCTGCACGACTCTGTTATTATTTGATATGTTTATGTATTTCACATTTCACATTTAGAGTCAAGAAAGCTGGAATGAAACTTACTGATTTCCCTTTTCCTTTATACGCACATTTACATTTACACCCACAGACACACAACAGACTTCATGTATTCATACACAGATTTGTACAGACATAAAGATGCACACACACTGGTTTTCACTACTGGTTTTCACGACTTACCATTGATTTTTACTCGTCATTGACCAGCAGAATAGTCAATATTGACCTGTCTGTGTCAGAAATCATGGAAATGGAGCAGTTCTGTGCAGAATTTTCAATGTGCCTGCTTTAAAGGACCATACCATCCATTTTGCATGTTTGAACCTAATATATTAAATTTTCATACATGTTACGTTACTGACAATCATTTCCCAAAGGATAAATCCATATTTCAGCTTTCCTGATATTTTACAAAATCTTTTAATCTTACAAAATCAAACATTCAAGTGATACACCCACCTTAAAAATCCATGTTTCTCCTGTGAATAGTTATTCAGCCTTATGAAGTCACAGTCGTTTAAATTTGTCAATAAACGCAGGTCTTCTTTTGGGACTATTTTCCCTGGTGGAGACATACATTCACTCCATGCTTTTTATTGCGCTTAAATGCTAAAATTACAAAACTNCCCTGGTGGAGACATACATTCACTCCATGCTTTTTATTGCGCTTAAATGCTAAAATTACAAAACTTCGAAAAAACTTGAATACACGTGTTGTTCGTGACGATGGAGTACCTATCCAAAGAATGTTTCTAGTATCAACAAGTTGATTTTAATAGCGTACCAGAATGAACTGAAACCAGTGGCGGAAATGGCTGGAAGGTGGGAAAAAAAGTTTTAATTCACTGTTCCAGTTTTACCCTTTGGGAAATGATTGTCAGTAATGTAACATGTATGAAAATTGAGTATATTAGGCTCAAACGTGAAAATGGATGGTATGGTCCTTTAAACAGAATGGTTGGCTTTGTCTTTTTAATGCTGTAAATGATATGTGCTTCCCAGTTTCAAACACAATCATCAAAACAGGAACATCCAAACATAGTTTCAGACATTCCAGCTTGCCTTTGAATGATTTGTGTGCACATCCCCCGAATTTTAAGTCATCTCAGCTTTTAGAACATCACAAAACCTTCAAACAATGATCAGCATCAAGCAAAAGTCCCTGAAGCCAAAACTGAAGCAGTGTTAAAGGACCATACCTGCGATCGTGCATGTTTGAGCCTCAATACAACCCTCATACATTTTACATCACGGCCAACCAATTTCCAAAAAATAAAACTGTATTTTAGTTTTGTGTTACTTTGTCAAATCCCCTGATCTTCCAAAAACAAATGTTCAGATAATACATCCACCTTAAAATTCAGTGTTTCACCTTCTAATGCTTATGCGTGATTGTAGAAGGCACGGTAATTTTAATTTCTCTGTAAAAGCCATCTTCAACTGGGACTATATTACCTGGTGAAGAAATACATCTTCATGCAGCTCCATGTTGAATTGGTTACATAAAGTTACTTTGGCAAAAAACGCTAAAATTAGACATGTTGTTTCCTGTGATAATTATGTATCTCAAGGTGCTTCACGTCTCTACAAGTTGATTTTAATAGCATACTGGAATGAACTGAAACCACTGGTAGTCTACTGCTCCAGTAGTATATTTTGGGAAACGGTTGTGAGTAATGTAATGTGTGTACCGATTGTATGTATTGGGCTCAAACATGCACAATCTCCAGTATGGTCCTTTAAATGTTGGCTTCTGTTAACTTCCTGTAATGACCTCTGAGGCATTTTTCTGCCTCGAATGAAGAAACTCGTGAGAAGACAGTGTCGCCGCTCAAAGCGAACTTGTTCACACCAGCGAGTTATTTTAGGATCAGCAGCAGGCAGATCTACTGATGGACACTTTGGAGGAGCGTAATGTGATGTTTGACTTTTAATGTCTTGTTCCTCTCTGTTCACCGACAGGTTGGGCGGCGGGCCGGATGACGCCAAGGAGATAATGCGACACAGTTTCTTCGGCACAGTCGACTGGCAGGACGTCTACGACAAGAAGGTGAGAGCGGGATTCANCACAGTTTCTTCGGCACAGTCGACTGGCAGGACGTCTACGACAAGAAGGTGAGAGCGGGATTCAGCTGCTGAACGCCATACCATCGCCGAATGCTAATTTATGCAAACGAGGCGCCTGTGATGTTCTGAGATCAGGGTTAGAAAACTTTCCAAAAGACGTCTGGCTGGGATGTCGAGTTAAAAATAGGAGCAAAAAAAGAAATCTATTTTTAATTTGACAACATTTAATAATCCAAACAGCATCAAGTCCTTCTTCTTTTCCCTTTTTATTTGCTGCAGCATTTCCTCCTGAGAGCCAAGATTATACTTGACCTTAACCATACATACGTATGCATGGTTAAAGTCAAGTATAAACCCGGCCTAAGAGTGAAGGATTTATTTTAGAACTTTTTCTAGAATTTTTTTTTTTTACCTGAAAAATTCTAGACAAAAAAAATCTTTCCTCAGATTTTTTGTTTTTCTTAGAATTTAGTAAAATCGACACCTCTGTTAGAGACAATAAATTCACCACGTTGTCCTGCTTCCTGTCTGTTCCAGTTGGTCCCGCCCTTCCAGCCTCAGGTCTCCTCGGAGACGGACACCCGCTACTTTGATGAGGAGTTCACGGCACAGACCATCACCATCACTCCCCCGGAAAAATGTGAGCAGCTAACTTCCCAAGTTTCTACAGTGTATGCAATTCATACACTGATGCCAGGGTTACATGTTAGCTTCCTTAAAGGACCGCCAACGTGCATGTTTGAGCCCAATATAAACAACCTACATACATGTTACGTTACTGACAAACAAGGCACCTGTGATATTTCCAAATTATAAAACCGTATTTTACTTTTCCTGTTTTTTCAAATCCCCTAATCTTTCAAAATCAAATGTTCAGTTGAAAACACCCACTTTAAAATTCAAAAGCTGTCTTTTCCTGGGACTATATTTCCTGGCGGAGAGATACATTTTCTTCTGTGTAAGTCCGTGTTTGGGTTAAATCAGGGATGGGCAAATTTGATGAGGATGGGGGCCAATAAAATTTCATTCTCACTGTCAAAGGGCCACATTAAATAAAACCAAAAAGTAAGGGAGATTTTCTGGGACACCCCCCACCCCACCCTATCCTACCCTACCTTAACCTAACCTCACCTACCCTACCCTAACCTAACCTACCCTAACCTAACCCTAGTTTTTAATTGATGTGATTTATTCACGCTGAAATTCGCATTCAGTGTAAACGGGCCTTCTCTCTCTCTCTCGCTCTCTCTCTCTCTCTCTCTCTCTCTCTCTCTCGCTCGCTCTCTCTCATTCTGTTCCTGTGGAGAGGAAAAGAGACGTTTGCTCTTGGAGATATACAATGAATAACAGGAAAATAACTGCTTCTGCTCAATGTTAAAGTGCAGCGCTGCTCCCTCCAACCGGACCGGACCCGACCCGATCTTATTCTCTCATTGAAAGCTTTGCTACCATGGAATGGATGGTAGTAATACTGCATCAGTAATGACAGAGCGACTGAACGCCCTCTGCTGATGGGTGGTGTTAATAACAAAGGAAAACACTTTAAAATTTTCATTTTTATTAATTGAGAAGTCATCCGAGGGCCTGATAGATCAAAGGTGCGGGCCCACTGGCCGCCAGTTGCCCATCCCTGGTTTAAATAAATTATTTAAACAAAAAAACCTTAATAGACATATTATTTGCTTTGGTGGATTTTGTATCTGAAACGTGTTTCACTTCTCAATTGATTTTAATAGCGTCCTGGAACGAACTTCAACCAATGGCGGTCTAGAATGTAGGGAAAAAAAATCTGAAATTTACCACTGAAGTAATATATTTTGGGAAATGGTTGTCAGTAATGTAACGTGTATGTGGATTGTATATATTGGGCTCAAACATGCACGATTACCAGAATGATCCTTTAATGTGAAAAAAAAAAAATCTCTAACACACTTTGTGTCCTCTCTTTGTCCACAGTTGACGAGGACGGGATGGACGCGGCGGACAACGAGCGAAGGCCTCATTTCCCACAGTTCTCCTACTCAGCCAGCGGGCGGGAGTGAGCGTTTCCGCCCGGTCAGCCAGTCTCGTCCCCATTCGTGGCCATTTTGAGGAAAACACGTAGCCATTTTAGGGAAAAATACCAGTCTCCCCTCTCCTTTTGCTGCCTCCTCGCAGATGGGGAGAAGTCTTTTTAGGGACTTTAAAAAAAGAGGTTTTTTGCACAGTGGGACAGACTCCAGCTGGTCTCCCCACACTAAAAATAAGTCTCCTTCACTTTTCAGCGCTATTTACTGCAGAAGGCAATGTTTTTGTTATTTATTTTTTTCTCTCTCCGTCAGTATTACATTGTCGAGCTGGGTTGCGTTCATCTTCTTCCCCTCCCCTTTTTCTTCTTCTTTTGACTTTTTTGCACTTGGTTTGGAAGAGCCGTTTTAGGGAACAAAAAACCAAAAATGTTGCCTTACGTGTGCAGATGTTTCGTATCATACCGACAGGGTGTTTTTTCGGGAGAGGGCGGGCGGGTTCGGGGGTCACGAGGGTCATTCTTAGTGGAGGATTAAGTGCATGGGCTCGTGGTTCCACTCAAAAAAAAAAAGAAAAGAAAAAAGAACTTTTCTTTGTCANAAAAAAAAAAAAAAAAACAGGAGAGAAAACGAGAAGGGATGAGTCTGATTCATTCCTTTCACCGCTGCAGTGTTGCTCCTTTACTGTCGTATTTTGTTTTTTTAACACATTTGTTTTTCTGCCTTTTTTTTTTTTAAATTTGGTGTAGAATTTTTTTTTTCCTTTGAAACAGAAACACTAAACTGCCAGAAACTGCACAGTCCACTCAGGCGCCACAGAGCACAACCACGTACAACTCAGCTAACCGCTCCAGCTTTCCGCAACTGGCAGGGGGAACGAGGCCTTTTGCTGCTTCTTCGCCCCTCCTCCTCGTCCTCCTCCTCCTCCTCCTCCTCATCCTCCTCCTCCTCCTCGTCCTCCTCCTCCTGCACTCCTCTTCTGTTTCCTCCATCGTAGCTGTAAGACTAGTGGAATGGATGTTTACACAGGGAAACGTGGCTTATTGTGTGCATTTGTATGCGTGGGGATGGGGGGCGGGGGGGCAACCTTATGCTGTCATGGCACACGGACGCGTGTGAACACATGTATTTGCACTCAGAAACAGGAAGTAGCTTCAGCAGTTTCCCATGCAGAGCCGACACGAGTGCACCAAACGAAACAGAATTTCAGCCGCTGGACACGAATACCCGCAAGCACACGGCGACGCCTTCAGAGAGACCGAATGATGGATTTTTTTGAGCAAGATACATTATTACATTACATACATTATCAATAACTGAGAGGAAGGAAAATTTGATGACATATTTGCCGATATTCCCTCCACCAAGAAGGTTAAGTTTCCACCGTGACTGCTGAAGGGCTTCCCGACATGGAATCTGTTAAAAGACAATACCGGCAATTTTGCACATTTGAGCCCAATATATATGCAACCTGCATACACATCATGCTACTGGCAACAACCATTTATCAAAATATACTTCTTTAGCAGTACATTTTAGAATTGTTTTTCCTACATTCCATTCCATTCCTACTTGTAGAGGCTTGAAACATGATTAAGTAATCCATCACAGCCAACATGATGTCAATGAAGTTTTCAATGCAACTTTATTTAACCGGTCCAACACGGAGCTGCACGGAAGACAGTGTATGTATCCGCCTGGAAATATAGTCCCAGGAGAAGACGGCTTTTACCGAGAAATTAAAAACAACCTTGCCTTCTGCGGTGGGTGTATCACCTGAACCTTTAATTTTGAAAGTTTAGGGGATTTGGCAAAATAACAGGAAAACTAAAATATGGTTTTATGTTTTGGAAATTGTTTGCAATAACATGACATGTATGGAGATAGTATTTATCGGGTTTAAGCGTGTCAAATTGCCGGCATGGTCCTTTAAATTGCTGGTATCAGCTATGTATTAAAAGTCTGCTTTTACGGCCATAAAAGGTCTGTTCAAACATGCCAGAACCTTTATGGCTAGAGACTCAATACTTGTGCGATATTTAGCATCTTCTAGGTGAAACTGGAAAACGCAGGAAGTTTCGTCTTTGGCGTGAACGGAGAGCAGCTTTCTTAATTTCTGCCTCAGACATATTTTCAGCCATTTGTTCATAGGCGCAGAATTCAAGCGTCACTTCCTAGTCTCACATGATTGGTGATGGCTGTGCTAACGTCAGAGCGCCGTTAGCTCATGCACGCCATTGCTGGCAGTGTGATGACTGCATTTATTCATACTTGTGCCGTGGAGGAAGCATTACGGAAATGTTACTAGGTCATACCTAGTGAAATTGCTGGCACTACTTTGAGGGAAAAGTGACTCAAATGTGAGGTGGAAGTGCTAAATTGCTTGTAAATGAATGGATGCAGTGTATGTCTGAAAGGGGCTTTGGCTGGCTTTTTTTTTTTTTTTTTTNTTTTTTTTTTTTTTTTCTTTTTGATGAAACTTAGTAGAGGGATGAGGCATTAAAGGACCATACCATCCGTTTTGCATGTTTGAGCCTAATATATTCAATTTTCGTACACGTAACATTACTGACAATCATTTCCCAAAATACTGGAACGGTGAATTAAAATTTTTTTTCCTACCTTCCAGACCGCCATTGGTTTCAGTTCATTCTGGTACGCTATTAAAATCAACTTGTTGATACTTGAAACGTTCTTGG
Organism: Lucifuga dentata; assembly: GCA_014773175.1. Lineage (NCBI taxonomy): Eukaryota > Metazoa > Chordata > Actinopteri > Ophidiiformes > Bythitidae > Lucifuga > Lucifuga dentata. The sequence continues at coordinate 63,033 of VXCM01004065.1, forward strand.
GATAGGTAATCCATCATGGCCAACAAGACGTATATTCAGATGTTTTCAAACTTATGCAATTTTAGCGTTTAAGTGCAATAAAAAGCACGGAGTGAATATATGTCTCCACCGGGAAATATAGTTCCAAAAGAAGACCTGCATTTATGAAAAAATTTAAATGACTGTGACTTCATAAGGCTGCATAACTATTNAAAGAAGACCTGCATTTATGAAAAAATTTAAATGACTGTGACTTCATAAGGCTGCATAACTATTAGGAGAAACATCGATTTTTAAGGTGGGTGCATTGCTTGAATATTTGATTTTGAAAGATTAAGAGGTTTTGCATAATATCTGGAAAGCTGAAATACAGTTTTATCCTTTGGGAAATGATTGTCGGTAACATAACATGTATGAAAATTGAATATATTAGGCTCAAACATGCAAAATGGATGGTATGGTCCTTTAAATCTCGGTGCTGATCCGGATTCAGAAGCANAAAAAAAAAAAAAAAAAAAAAAAATCAGGCATATTTATCCTAAATGAATATCAACGGATGCAGTTTGGTCCAGATTGGGATAAGAAACTGGATCTGATGGATTAAAATCTGCTTAGACAGGGGGCACGTTAATAAATTTTAAAACATGTCTAGGCTTATTTTTTCTTTTGAGGAAAAAAAAAATTAAAATGTAATAAATTGGCATTGGGCATCAGGACCTGTAGTAATAATGTAGCCTTGGATAGTTATCGTTATCTGAATGCCGCCTGCTTTATATTTGGATCTTAGACGGGTCGCTACGCTATTAAAGCCCCATTCTTGCTCCTTGGACGATCTTCATCCATTTTTTTTAATAACTTTTTTTTTTTTTTTTTTTTTNTTTTTTTTTTTTTTTTTTTACATGGGCTGTCACTGTTCATGTTCCTAGTGCAAGTCGCAACTCCTGATTCAAAATAACTTTAATGATTAGTGCGAGCCGGATGACGAGGGGGTGGATCTCATCTCCTGATTTCATTTAGACCTGGATTGTTCCGATTTAAATCCGATCACAACGTGACGTGGAAGCGTTTACACCTTGCATTATTTATATGCGTTTTTCATCATCCAGATCACGTATCCAGATACAGAATGCGTGTTAATGCAAAGTGTAAATAGGTGTAAACAGTGAAGCATTTGGGAAAGTTTAAGAAGTGAAAACTGCATGGGAACTGTGTGGCTGTACAAAAACAAACAAAAAAAAAAAAACACATGAAATCGAGCATGTAAAGGTTTTGTTTTTAACACAATGAATCAGCAGGAATGAAAAGTCAAATGATTTCCACACAGTCAGACTGTTTTAGAATATAAATAAAATGTATTTCTGATAAGGACACCAACAAAATCAAAGCTTCCAGGGATTTGCTCCCACTGTGGATCAATATTCCAAGGAAAACAAAAAAAAAAAATCTCCACACATACCGTATTTTAATCTGAATTGATGGGGTCAATAAAGTCACTAATCATGTCACAGGTCACGGGGAAAACTGAGCCGTTAAGACGCTGTACGACGACTGAGGACAGAGGAAAAAACGGGGGAAAGTCACATCGCTCCACCTTTGTGATGTAAATATTCAAATGCCTTTTTTTTCTGTGACTCTCCTTCAAAACCTGCTGACGAAACAACGAAACGACTCAAAACTGCATTTTAAAAGAAGGAGAAAACAGCAGCCATGTCAGTCTGGACCTTTTTTTTTTCCCCCCCCTTTGAGTTGACGCACAGTCTCGACCTGTTGACATGTTTCCATGGAGATAAACCCCGCCCTTCTTCCTTTGTTTTTTTCCCCCGCCGTGGTCCCTCGGACATTCGACTCCTGTGAATTTCTGTGAAAGGACTTTAAAGATGGACGCTGCACTGTAACGGGTTGTTTGTTCCCTTTTACTCTGTTTAAAAAGAAAAAATATAAAAGTGGGACCAAGGCTGATGCTTTTTTTTTTTTTANTTTTTTTTTTTTTATTTTTTTTTTTTACAGTGCTGTTACATCAGGTTGCTCCAATCCCATCATCCCAGCTCTTTTTTTTGTACCATAGTACTCGTTTATTTATATGTTTGTGTCATTCTAGGCAGTGTTACCCAGTATGTCATTGACTCATAAAAAGGCACCTCATGAAAGTTGCTAAAGGATGATGATGATGATGTTAGATGCATTAATTGAAGTCTCTTTTTATTTAAACTTTTTTTTTTTTTTTTTTTTTTTTTGGGATCATTTGCTTGTTTATTTTCTTACCAAAACAGTGCAAGAACCCAGTAGTGGACTTGCGTTGCCATGGTAGTATTTATTTTGAATTAAATTAAAAGAAATAATTTCAGGGTTTCCTGCTGTCTTCGCTCTAATTATTTGTCTTTTATTTATTGATTTATTTTTGTCTTTTATGCTCTGAAAGGCAAAAAAAAAAAAAAAAAAAAAATTTCTGGATCTTAAAGGGAATATACTAAGAAGATTTCAAATGTTGAATCTATTTTGAAACCTCTGCAATACTTTAATGTGCAAAAAAACACAGTGATCCACTTCTGCTCTCTTTTGTTGCAGTGCTGTGCACACTGAGTGAAAATGGGTCAGTTTAGATATTTTTGGGAGAATTCCTAAAACACAGTGCCAGATTTAATGTGTTGACAATTGCAAAAAAGCGTCACATAACATTTTCCCCTCATTCATAGATGTCTTTTACTGGCATCTTTTTATCGTTTGCCTTAAAGAGGCATTGCTACGGTATTTCCTTATTTGTGCCAGGGAAAAGCGATTCATAAAACAGAATTTAAGACCGCAAAAATTAAGACCTGTTTCAGTCTGGTAGTAAACTTCAGCGGAATGAAATCTGACTGATGTTTTAAACTGTATTTTCCTCTCGTGTATTAGTGATCAATATATTTGATAGATAAGCCCACTCAGCTGATCAGTCAGCGTATTGAAATGGGCTTTAATCTGATCTCGCACTTTCTCGTGGTGCTGAGCCTCTTCCTCAAGTACCATCCTCTGCACAGGGGTGCACTTAGTAATTTGGGGGCCCTAGGCAGGTATTGGCCTTTATCCAAACTGGATATATTGTTTATTGTTGGTATTCAAAGTTGTGATCTAGATAGGATAAAAATTTAAAAAATGCAGCAAGTTGCTAACAGTTGGCAACAACTAAATCTGATTTATTAACGTTCTCTGATGGCATTTCACATTGCAAGATTACAGGATCCTTTATTTTTAGAAGGTGTAAATTTTTAGCTAAATTTATATATATAAAAATTGATGAAAAAAATCTGCATTTCCTGTGATGATCGTCTCATTCTTCTGGAAAATTCTTGGGCCCAGTTTATGCTGTCCAAGTATGGAATTCACAGTAGAGTAAAAGGCTGATTTATATCTATTACATCGAAACATAATTTTTTTATATTTATAGCTATTGGGGGCCCTCTTAGCTGGGGGCCCCAGGCAGATGTATATCTTGCCTTATAGTAAAGTCCGCTCCTGTCTCTGCATTCTTTCTCTCACCAACACACACACACACACACACACACACACACACACACACACACACCACCCTCCCTCTCATTTGTCAGTCTTTCTTATTTTAGTGTAACTTTCTTAAAATGCGGAACTCTAAAGCAGAATTTATATTTCCTTTGCTGATTTAACTTGTTGATTCCATTTGGACGTCAGAGGAAGCAGGATATGAAGCAGCTCATTCACATGTCGATCTTCGTTGGCTGTTACCTGTGAACCTCAGAACGGGACACATAACGGAACACCGGAATGAGCTTCAAGTAGTGTGACGCTGTGTTGTTACCATGATTTTTGTTTTTTTTTATGAATTCCATCTGCTGTCTCTTTAAGGCTCTTTCCCAAAAAAGCCAAACACTGGCTAATCTAGCCTTGTATTTGGTGGGTGTGTCTAACCAGGTGGGTAAATTCGCATGTTACATGATGATGTCATCACATTACAGAAGTAAAGGACCAATCAGAAATGAAGCATTCAGGACCTATGCATTTGTCTTACTCATTGTATTTCAACCTCAAGTTTTCAACACAAACTCCTGCTATATTACGCAAAAACAATTAGGGAAAATAACAAACATTATAAGTCCCCTTTAAAAAAAATTCTCATCCAACTGAACTGAATCCAGAACCTGAACAGAAGCAGCCAGCAGGTAGCCAGCAGACCTCAAACTGTGAACCAGGTCCAGTGTTTTGTAATCTCTGGTGCTCTGAGAGGCTTTGGCAGGATCCCAGGCTGCAGGTCTGGTTACAGAGATCGAACCTATGGCCTTTCTGATACGGGACAGTCTGTGCAGCAAGAGGCGATACGGCGTTCACTCTGGTATGGCGGGAGGCCAGTCCACATCCACAGACTGAGGGAGAAAACACGGCGACACGTGAGGCTTTCCGATACAGCAGAAACAAACCAGAACAGAAAATTAATCAGCAATAAATTTCAATAATTGACTGGTTGATTTTACCATTTTTTTAAGAAGAAAAAAAATCCAAATATTTGATGGTCTTGTGAAGATTTTCTGCTTTTCTCTGTTTCATATCACTGCAAATTTAATCCCTTTTTTGGGGGGCTTTTGGATCAGTGGTCAGAATAAAAATAAATTATTAATCAAGGATCGAATTTAGCCAAATATTCCTTTACGTATTTTAACTTCACTTTTAATTTTCATTGAGCTCCTCTTTCACCTAAAAGCTGCTCTGTGACAAATCCTTTGGAAGACAAAATCCGGCAAATTTCAATTAAATGCAAATCTGCAAAAATGACTTCAGACTCCAGAGGGTTAAGTTCTTATATCACCAAGGTCAAGAGTCAGAGGGCACAGCCAGACGGTTAAACGAACGTGAAAAATTGCATTCCAGTTGCTGCAAATTCATCTTTTAAACAGACAAACAGCAGATGAAAGCTGAGATGCTCTTCTGCTGCTTCCTGCTGTCGCTTCTCGTTTTCATCAATGGAATACGTCTATTGTTTTCTCGCTCCTAAATCGGAAAAATCTCTGTTTCTGCTTTATTTCTGCGTCTCACCTCCACGTCCAGCTCTAGGATGTCTGCATCCGTCTTCAGCAGCTCGCACAAGTTGGGTTTGGTGCGTCCGAAGTCTCCGTGGACAAACTCCTTAATGTAACTGTTGGCTGACGTTAAGGAGCATTTTGTGTATAGAAAAATTTTTTTTGGCATTCCAACATCAGCAGATCTGACATTTTTAGAAAGCCAAATGTGAACAGTTGTAGTTCGTATTTATTTAAGATTAAATCCATCTGTCAGTTTTCCACGGATGATCTGGGTCGGGTTGTGGAGGCAAGTTTATAGCACGCTTCATGCTTTAGATCCACATAAAAGCAGACATTAAGATTTGAATGAGAGTAAAACCATTTTAAAAGAATAAGGTTAAAAAAATAAAGTAAAAAAAGTAAAATATGGCAGTTAAGGAGGACAAGGTGGTTTAACCCTACAGTATAATGCCATTTGTATCACATTTGATACATGGTATTCTGAGATCTGTACATCATCAGCATGATCAGTTATTGGCCAAAATGCCTATTACTATATTTTATCTTAAAAAAAAAAAAGTTTCAGTTTAAAGGACCATACCACCCATTTTGCACGTTTGAGCCTAATATATTCAAGTATCATACATGTTACGGTACTGACAATCATTTCCCAAAGGATAAAACCATATTTCAGCTTTCCTGATATTTTGCAAAATCTCTTAATCTTTCAAAATAATATTCAAGTGATACATCCACCTTAAAAATCTCCTGCTAAAAGTTATGCAGCCTTATGAAGTCACGGTCATTTAAATTTTTCCATAAATGCAGGTCTTCTTTTGGGACTATATTCTACAATGGAGACATACATTCACTCCACGCTTTTTACTGAGCTTAAACGCTAAAATTACGTAACTTAAAAAAAACCCCCAAAAAAAACCTTAATATATGTCTTGTTGGTGATGATGGATTACCTATCCCAAGAAAGTTTCAAGTATCAACAAGTTAATTTTAATAGCGTACCAGAATGACCTGAAACCAATGGTGGTCTGGAAGGTAGGAAAAACATTTTTAATTCACCGTTCCAGTAGTATGCTTTGGGAAATGATTGTCAGTAAAATTACGTGTCTGAAAATTGAATACATTAGGCTCAAACATGTAAATGGGTGATATGGTCCTTAAACCCTGTTGAGTTAAATAAATGCCTGATGTATCAAATGTGAAACAAAAAAAAAAAAAATCATANAAAAAAAAAAAAAATCATATATTCAAAAAAAATTTTCAGAATTTTTTTTGTTGTTATTTTTGGAGTTTAAAGGACGATAAAGAAATAAACTGCAAACAATTTGAATTTTCTGATAATTATTTCATGGGTCAGACTTTACAGGGTTAACAGAAATTATTTAAAGGAACAAGATCATAGTTCATATCATCCCTCTGCATATTCCGGGTCTGCCCCGTGGTCTCCTTACAGTTGAACCCAGGAAGTCCTGAGTAGACAACCAAGGGGGCAAAATCAACTTTTCTCCAATTAACGACAAGTTATGCAAGGTGTTACACTACAAAAAATAGCAGCAGGAACAACAGGTAACTTTAGGTAACGGAGTGGAAAAATTCTAAATTTTGGGTCGCACAATTTTTCCCACGTCGTCAGATTTGAAGATACGTCCCAGCCTGCGTCTTCAGGCCCAGGTAGAAGTGATGTGGGTCCAAGTAGCGAGCATTCATGCTGTGGACGACACGCTGTCGAACGGCGAGCGTCCGGCGGTGCAGAACCCTCAGAGGAGTCTTCTGGTCCACCATCAGATCCTGATGGGAACAAACAGAAGACAAAAGTTTCATGTTTTAATGTTTAATCCCTTTTTTTAAATTTCAGTTTTAACCTTCATTTGGCTGACCTTGATGTCATCGATGAAAGCGACGTCTTCTTTCTGGATTTCTCTCTGGGTCCAGATAAGCGCCATGTAAGACTTGGTCTTCTCTTCTTCGCCCTCTTTCATGCGACTCATGGCGTCTCTGCAATTTAACACACAGAAACATACGACAGCAGCCTCATTGAACCAGCATGAACCCACAGCACCATAAGACTGTCTAGAATTGTATAATGTGTTGATTTTGATAATAAAAATAATAATGTCACAACTTTTTTTATTTAGGCCATTTTACAAAATTAGTGCTTAGTGGCTGATTTGTAGGAATATTAGACAGTGTTTAAGTAACGTAAAACAGTTGAAGTATAATTAGAGTTTCGTACCTGCTAACAATCTGCAGATCTCTCACTCTGATTTTCTCTGATGATTTATTAATTATCTACAAAACAAACCAGAAGGATTGAGAGTTTTATGTATCTAGAACATAAATACATGTTGAGAGTTAAGAAGAACATTTCATCTTCTTCCTCATCCACAAAATTTTTCAGTCTTTGGTCTGGAATACAACATCTTGGCATCAACCAATCAGATCTTCATGTGCTCTGGCTGTTCGAGATCCCCAGAGGATAAATCCTAATTTTGGCGACCTCTGACCTTTCCTATAGTGCCACTGTCCGGCCAACGTTTCCACTTGTGGGCAAATCAAAATCAGCAATGACATGATATTTACAGACATTGCTGTTCCCAAGAGGATGAACGCTTTAAGTTTTGTCCTTAGGTATGACAGAAAAGGTCACAAGTTTAAAGGAGCATACCAGCGATTGTGCATGTTTGAGCATATATGTTACATTACTGACAACCAATTTCCAAAACGTGGAACTGTATTTTAGTTTTCCTGTTATTTTTTCAAATCCCCTAATATTTCAAAATCAAATATTCAGGTGATGCAGCCACCTTAAAATCCAGTGTTTCGCCTTCAAGCACTTATGCATGATTGTAGAAGGCGTGGTCATTTTAATTTCTCGGTAAAAGCTGTCTTCTCCTCCTGGTGGAGACGTGCATTGCCTTCCGTGCACCTTCATGTTGGATCTGTTAAATAAAGCTACTTTGACAAAAAAAACCTAACAGACGTGTTGAATTATGTATCTCAAGTCTCAAGTCTCAACAAGTTGATTTTAATAGTGGAGTGAACTGAAACACTCTAGAAGGTAGGAAAAACAACATTTTGGGAAATGTTGTCAGTAACGTAATGAGTATGTGGATTGTATATATTGGGCTCAAATGTGCACAATGTTCCTTTAACCCCTAAGGAGCATGAATGTGTTTGCCAGATGTCCTGGCAAAGTCATAACAATCTTGCTCTGGGGATGATGAATCAGAAAATTTCATTGTGATTTACCTGGTAAATGTTGAGATATCAGCACTAAAATGTTGGGAACAATAACGGACTGAGTGACAGGAATTTACCGTCTTTTGGCCGTGCTTGTGAGCACAAAGAGTGCTTTTCACATGCCAGAAACCTTTTTAGGCTCTCAGGAATTTTACAGTTTTCATTTGTTAAAGGACCATAACCAGCCATTTTGCATGTTTGAGCCTAATATATTCAGTTTTCATATACATGTTACGTTACTGGCAATCATTTCTCAAAGCATACTACTGGAACAGTGAATTCAAATTGTTTTTCCTACCTTCCAGACCACCATTGGTTTCAGTTCATTCTGGTACGCTATTAAAATCAACTTGTTGATACTTTAAACGTTCTTGGGAATAGGTAATCCATCATCATGAACAAGATGTGTATTCAGGTTTCAGACAATAATTTCCCAAAGGATAAAACCGTATCTCAGCTTTCCTGATATTTTACAACATCTCTTAATCTTTCAAAATCAAATATTCAAGCGATACATCCACCTTAAAAATTGATGTTTTGCTTGCAAATAGTTATGCAGCCTTATGAAGTCATGGTTGTTTAAATTTTTCTATAAATGCAGGTCTTCTTTTGGGACTATATTCCCCGGTGGAGGCATACATTCACTCTGCACTTTTTATTATGCTAAAATTATGTAACTTTGAAAAAAACCTGAATACACCGTCTTGTTCTCGATGATGATGGATTACCTATCCCAAGAACGTTTAAAGTATTAACAAGTTGATTTTAATAGCGTAAAGAATGAACTGAAACCAATGGTGGTCTGGAAGGTAGGAAAAACATTTTTAATTCACCGTTCCAGTAGTATGCTTTGGGAAACGATTGTCAGTAAGGTTACGTTTATGAAAATTTAATATATTAGGCTCAAACATGCAAAATGGATGGTATGGTCCTTTAACTTTTTTAAAGTTAGGGGATGAGGTGAAGGGGTGAGACTGAGACATCCAGCACCTCCTGCAGCTGCTTCATCTCCTCCCTGTGGAATCTGGATCGATGAGGATTCAGCAGCTCCATCGCAAAGGGTCGACCTGACAAACGACATGAAAACATCAAACAAAAAATGCTTCCTTTCGCTTTTCAGGCTTCAGATGGAAAAAATTCTCTCACGGCACGAGAGCAGTTTGCCAGATTCTCACCGTTTCCAAGAGTGCGGACGTCCACGTCCTCCCTGCCTGAGGAGGAGAAATTAAATCCTGGAAAAATAAAAAGGTGGAGGTGGAAGGTGTCAGACCACATCCAGGATCATTTCAATTAAAAACAATACAACCATTCAACCAGAGCTGGGACAATTTCTATATTTTATGCTGTAGAACATGAAAATATTATCCGGCACCAAATAAAATGCGTTATAATTATTTTTGTAAAGCACATTTCTGTTAAAAAGGTCAGAATTTAAACTTTCATCAGAACGATGATGTCCAAATCTCTTTCTTTTTTTTTGGTCTGTGCAGAAATGTTGCTTTCTCCACCTTCCTCCATGATAAATGCGTTATTACACAGGCGGGTGGGAGGGGCTCCCCTTGTGGTCATTGCCAGTAACTGCAATGATGAGTGTAATAAGCCTTAAAGGACCATAACAGTGGTTTTGCATTTTTGATCCCAATCACTACTACGTGCATACACATTATGTTACTGCCAATCATTTTTGAAAAAATTTTTTCCCTTCAAGGGTCACCACAGCGAATCATCTGCCTCCATCTAACCCTATCCTCTGCCTCCTCT
>VXCM01004066.1:0-101598 GCA_014773175.1 Lucifuga dentata
AGAAGGTCACCTGGTTCAAGTCCTCTGGCCCAACGATCTAGCACCTCAGCCTCCTGCCAGTTGAAGTAGGGACTGTCCTGTGGAGGCTCAAGGCTGAGTGGCTGATTAGACTCCTCTGCAGGCTTATTAACCTAGAAAGATAGATATAGAAATTTAGAAATAATCATCAAATATAAATTTTTTTGTATTTTTAAATATTTTTGTGTCTGTATTTTACATTATATAACATGTATATATAAAAGTACAAAAATTAACAATAAATTTAAAAATACAAGCCAATTCACCTGTATGACACCATTACATACCTGCATCATCCTGTCAGCACCCTGCGTGTAGCAGCTTCTCTCCTCTCTTTCCTGCCTCCTCACAGTGTTGACAGCGGACACCAGGTCTCTGCAGGTCTCCACCAGGTCTCTCGTGGATCTTCCTGCAGCGGTGTCCGCTGCTGTCTTCCCACTGGCCCACCGGTCAAGCTCATCAGCCTACTGCCAGTTAAAGGATGTACCGATGGTCTTGCGTTTGCTCTTACTTTTTTTTTTGCTCATATTTGGCTCCACCTCTGAAAATGTTTCAATGCGACTAATTCCAACGAAGTTCATACCCGAAATGAGATTTTACATGAAGCTGCACTGACAGGCAGTTTCATGTAAAGCTGCCCATGACATAATTGGATGTTTCATGTGTTTGAGCATATTGAGCGTCATTCATAAGCATGTCACGTGTATGTTATGAATGTCACATGTAAACCAGAATACGCCTTATGGAAACTGTCTGCTTGTTTTTATATTATCATTATTTTTTATTTTAATGTTTTTATTTTATATTTTATTATTTACAGTTTATTGGATATGCCAAAATATCTGCTGCAAGAAAGTCTGTTTCACATCACAAACTATTCATTTTAGGTACATTAAATATTTTCATATAAAGATTTTATGGAGTCTTGATCTAATTTACATCTTTTATATTCTATTTAGTTTTCTTTGTGTCTTCAAATATTTTCCAGGATTTATAAATGAACAAAGTCATCATATCAGGTTTCACCATTAATGTCACAGAAATTCTTTTGATTTTTCATTCATTTTTTCATTTAGTGTTCATTCCGACTCAACAACTCCTAATCAAGTAAGACTATTTGTCATGCCTCAGCCAGAGATCCAGATCCTGCTGATGTGAAATCTCTGGCTTACTGAAAACTTTTTTTTTTTCCCAAAGCTTGAATCATCTAAAAGTTTGTTTTTTGTATAGATTTTAAGACATTTTAGTGAATAACTGGGGCATCAGCTGTGACAAGGAGATTAATCACAACTGTGACTGACTGATTCAGGGGAAATGATGTATGCTAGAACAAAAGTTTGATGTAAATTATGAATCTCATGTCTGGAAATGACATTTCATATTAGATCTTAAGGAGAAATTACTTTCATTGTATACTGAACATGTCTGTAGCCAGTACATTAAATATTAATTTTACTACCTGGCTATAAACAAGGTCTGAACTTTTAACATTTATAGTGCTACTTTACCTGCAAACTTGTGAAAAAAAAACTGTTACGATACCTTGATAATATGAATGTACAGTAACAGTGTAACTTGTTACTATGTTAGAGCACAACTTTTTCATAAAGTACACACTTCAATACATTAGTGTTGACCTGCTAAATCACATGCTATCAAAATAGAGCATTGGTTGCATAACTCAGAAAGTGAAAAAAGTGATTTACTTTATGAAGGGGAGGGGGTCGTTCCAAATGATTATAAATGTACAAATCAATAATTGTGTTTATTTAAAACTTTGTTCTACAACAAAAATAAAAATGTACATTTACTAACTTTGATCCCGTGTCTCCTAGAAATACAACTTAGCCATAGCTTGCAGGAATCGCTTTTTCCTCTTCTGTGCAGCCAGCTGCAGCACTTCCTCTGGGTTGCTGGTATTCAGCTCCGTCTGTCCAATTGCTTTAACCTGAGAAAAAACTAGGACTTAGAAAAATGTGCTGCAGCGCTCTGTATTCTGTAGCCAACTATCAGACTTTAAAGCACAATAACAAATAATTCAACTAAAATTGAACACTACATAAATATAGATGTTTCTGTATTAAAAAATAAGCAGTTTATTCGCTAAGTGGTTTCAACTACTCACCGCTATTTGTCTCTTCTCAGTCTCACCACGTTTGTTATGAATATCTGAATGTAGAGTGAAGGAATTAAAACAATAGCAGACATAACCTCTATATCAAGATGGACATGCTTTTTTGCAAAAGGAAAGGGGACATGGAGTGGATGTTAGCCATGATTGCAGGTTTTCGTTCCAACTGAAAACACACCAGCTGATTTGAATGATCAGAGAGTAGGAGCTAATCAGTGAAATCAGCTTGGTTGGACTGAAAACCTGCAGCCTCTCAGCGTGCCATGCCATATGGCTTGAGATCCATGATATCAGCCAAGCTGCTGGCTTTTGTGTTTGTCTTCATGAGTCAATATATCACCAGCAGCAAGGATACATGTGAGATATTCCAGGATGGTGACGTCCCAGATGTAGTCATAGAATGAGTCCATAGCGTCATGACTGTGGTGATACAGCAAGATGTTAGAGAAATTAAGGATGGTGCTGTTGATTGTTTTTTTAGGGGGGAGGTTTTTTTTGGGTGAGGGGGTCATATGAAGCCTTGCTGTACCTGTTCTGNTTTTTTTAGGGGGGAGGTTTTTTTTGGGTGAGGGGGTCATATGAAGCCTTGCTGTACCTGTTCTGTTCTTGAAGAGCTTTAAATGCTGTCATATAGTCTACTTCTCTCAGAAACTGGCAAAGAACAGCAACCTGATGAGAGACAAAGACTACCTGTAAATTAGGCATCAAAAGAACCTAACATATACAGGATCTGTTTAAGTTGATTATACATTTATGTCATGAAATTAAACCATTTTTCAATCAGGATGTTAAAGACAGCTATGCAATAATCAGGCACACCAAATTCAGACAGGACAACTAAAAACCTGTTGGTTTGACATCTGACCTGTGTGTGGCAGTTCATCATTGAACAGCACTTGATCATTCTCTTCAGGACCTACAAAGAAGATTCATATGGGAGTGTTAAGGGATTAATTCACTTTGATATCACTCCAGTGTATGAAAGGGAGTTGAAACTGCAACTCAGCAACTTAAAAAAATGTAAAAACTAAAAATATTGGTGCTATTCTTGTACCTTATATCAACAACATTAAATTTCCTATCAGTAAATGTTCACTGATTTTCAAAATTACAAAAATTTAATTGAAGTGAGAATTTAATTTCTCATGGGGTGTGAAAGTAGGTGCACTCTTTCTTAGCTGCAGTGTGAGTGGGTTGTGGACCTGGTCTGTGTAGACATCAGGGGGCACAGCTTTGGTGAAGAAGTCAGAGCACACAGCTCCAGCCTGCAGGTAGAAGTTCAGGGCAGCAGAGTATTGGTTGGTCACTGCAGAGACAGAAATCATGGAAGGTATTACTTAAATGTGCACATCTGGGTGAAACTATCTGCAAATACTTGTGGCTAGTTTGCACTAGCAGCCAGATGTGTGTTTGTCACAGAGAGCATTGTAACTATTGGTACACCGTTAAAGTAAAAGCCAAAGATCTGGAGAGCCTTTTCATTTCTTACCAAAGTAGATGTCGGCCTGTGTGATGAGCCAGGACTGGTTATTGGGGTTCAGGGTGAGAGCGTAGGACACCAGCTCCTTGACTGTCACAGCCACAGCCTCCACATCCACTGCCTGTATGCTGACCGGCAAAAATATCACATTCAGTGATGTTGGTCAATGTTAAATTAACAAAATACTTTGTGGAAAATCCCAAATGATTTCACCACCAAAAGTGGTGAGATTGATGGTGGCTCAATAGCCTGAAGAAACTTTTCAACAGAAGAAACCTTTGCAATGCTTTTAATGTGCAAAATAAAAAAAATGAATAAAAAAACCACTGATTCACTTCTCTGCCTTGCTACGGTGCTGCTGTGCACTACTTTCTTCAAACTCTCCCTTCTGATTGGCCAGCTGCAGCATGGCAGATGTTGACCAAACAATCACTCGCTGGTCTTATAATTTGTGGGTGGGTTTAACCAGGTGTGTTACATATTAATGTAAAAATGATACAGAAGTAAAGGATCAATCAAAAACAAAGCTTTCAGCGTAGTTCCAGACCTAAAGGTTTGGTTTACTCGATGCATTTATACTGGCGTTAAGCTGAAGTTTTGCAATGTTCAACACATACTCCCTGTGTATTACACTATCAAATAAGGGAACATAACAAAAAGCACAATAATGAAAACAACTTCTTACTTAGCAAGTGAAGAAGGCCAGATGGAGAGGTGTTCTGCTGTCACTTCATTTACAATATCATCCTGGAGAAAGAGGAAACATTTGGTTACCAATAATAAAACAAGAGCTGATTGTGACTTCAAATGCAGAGAACAGTAGCAGGAAACACAATCACGGTGAAATCAGGAAAGATCCACCATAAAAGCCTGTTTTTCATTTTAGCCAATTAAACTGTTTATTTTCCCACTTTCTTGCAGATGATACCATGCAGCATATGCAAAACTGCAATGTGCTATCACTGTAAATGTAATGTATGAAAGAAATAACGAGAACCAAATGAGGTGTACCCGCACTATGCTGTGCAACCTCACAAACAGAGAGATGAGGGTCGTCAGCACCAAAGGCTCCTGTGGGAAATCAGATGAAACGTTACCACAAGCACCCGATCCGATGAAAAGTGGAATACTTCAACAACAAGATGAGGTCTGGCTTATTCTGTACTTACTCGAAGTTTCTTGATAAAAGTGATGAATTTGCTCCTAAATGGATTACAGAAATAATGAATAGAACATGCAATTAGTTTTCATGAAATCTGTATAAATGCATCCACAGACCAGCATCATTAGAACTCTTTCCAAGGAACACTTTGTCTTATATGAACAAAACATAAAAGTAACATTAGGAAAACTAATGAGAGTAGTATAGCCTGCCGGACCTTTGCAGGATGCCCATGGTTGACTCCCTCTGCCTAATGAGGCCGACTCGCCCGTCGCTGTTCCTCTTGTGCTGGATGGACACACTACAGATCAGCACCACCACTTCCCACAGCTCCTTGGCTGTGCGCCGGCTCTCTTTAGGACCTGGGAGCTCCTTGCAAGTGGAAGCCAGGAGCTGACCGAGCTATCAGAAGGAAACAAGTAATTAAGTTTATATGTGGAAAAAAAGAAACTGTATTTTTTTATGTCTTCATCTTTGCAAGATACATCATGGGCATTCAATACAAACACTGTGTTCAAATCTAATATGAGCCCTGCAATAAATCCTACATTTGTTTAGCAAATGCAGTGTCGTCTTACTGTACTGTACTATGAAGTACTTGCAATACTGTGTCCATTTCATGTATGTAGCAAGTGTAAAAGACAATGATTGCATCTATGTAATAGCAACAAACTGGCAGGAATAAACTGGTGAACCAGAGAGACTTTTTACCTTGATGTACGGGTTGTTCATGACCAGAGACTGGGGCACCTGCAGAATCAGGTAGTCATTCTCCCTCCAGTTTAACATGAAGGCAACACACTCCTCCCCTACCACTTGACGCAACGGTAGATCTGCAGACAAAGACCGGACGCCAGAAAATGTTGAAGCTATTTACACTGAATTAGCTGAGACTGAGATGCGCAAAATATTCTGAATGCCTGTGAACACATGCTCATGACAAGATACGTTGCTGTGCACTCACCGTGAATCCTCATCTCCAGGTAACCTCTGACTCTGCTGACCAGATCGGGTGGCGGTCGTTCCCTGCTGCCCTCAGACGCCATGTTCTCGTGGGCACGGACCTCCAGCAGTAGAATCTCATTCAGCATCACCTGCCTCAGTTTGGGGGAGAACTCTGTCACCAGCTCCAGGCAAGCAGAGAAAAGCTGCCGCGCATGGACAAAGTCCTGAAGCAACAACACACAGAGCAGCACACCAGATCAGTGCTACTTCATTTTCCACATAAACCACCAAGAAAACATCACTATATAAAACATCTTTTATCTTTAAATTGGATCCAAAAATACAGTATTATCTGAACCCTGAAAAAGAGGGTTCAGATAATACTGTATAAAATGTTTCCATTCAGATACATATTTTGGAGATAAGTTGCCATCAAGAGCACTGAAACTGTAAGAGACCTTTATTGAAATGCAGTGGAGGCCTTTAGCCATGAGGATGTACACCAGGTCCTTTGTCAGGTTGTCTTTAATACCAAGTATCACACTGATGTAGTCTGGAGGAACTTCCCACTACATATACACACACAAAAGAGGAATGTCACATATTTAATGTCATTTTCACTACATTTGCTGCTGTCAGTTAACATTCAAATTTTGGCAATGTAGAAATTTAAACAAATCTTTCTCTTTTCACTCTTACTGTAAGTCGTTCCAAATAAGAGTGTTAAAATATGTTGAATAAAAAAACCTGCATGTCTCACTGATACTTGCAGTTGAGTTTGTTGAGCTCTGACCTTGCTATTGACCCTCCAGAAAGGTCGTTCAGCCATGCCATGAAGCTCAATGAGGATCTGCCTGATCCTGCGTGGCTCCAGGGACAGGATGAGCTGCTGCTCCAACTGCCCGATGTTCACGCTAGCTGAAGCTGTGGAGACAAACCAAAATGCACAAAGACATGATCTCAAACAGATTTTGACATGCCAAAATCTACTGCCAAGCATTAACCATCAATTATTGGTGGGAGCTTTCCTGACCAGCAACAAACAGTCATTTGTTCAGGTAATTTTGCTATGGTTAAACACAGTGAATGTCACTGTACATAGTGTAAAAGAAAATCAACACTGTACCTGGAATATCATAGAAGGAAGGCAGAGGCTTGGCGCTTAGGTTGATTGTGGCAGTCCTCTTCCTCATCTGCTCCACCAGGACCTTCCTCTCCTCCTCCTTCAGCAGCTCCATGAAGAGCTTATGTGAAGAAACCATAAACACCAGCGACAACTCCTCCAGGCTCTCGCACAGAGTCCTGCGTGATCAGAGAGGTTTCGTTTGGGAGGACACACAAATGACTGTAGAGGTAAAAACAAACTCAAGGGTTTATTAAGGAATATCCTAAAATGATTACTGCGTGTCAAGTGTCTAAAATATATCAAACTGCTGGATGAAGACATATGAGGAGAATAGTTGAATGTACTGCATGATATCATCACTGTTATATGCTCAGTCATTTTCTTTTAGACTGAATAGATGTGTTGGTTTTTTTTTTTTGGTTTTTTTGTCCCTGTAGCTAGTAGATCAGTATTTATGTCGCTTTGTCACTCACTATGATTCTGCTCTATGTAACTCACTTCATGAAATTTGCCATGTTTCTTCTGGACATCTCCGATGGCCGGTCCTTTTCCAGTGACCGTGTGCACGCCTGCAGGAGGAAGAATTTAGATTTACACGTGCAGTAGTTTACTATCAAGAAAGCAACTCCCACATGTCATTAATGATACGGGTTATGAAAACATTTTCATAAGCAAAAGGATCTATGCTTCACGCAAACCATTTGGATTGGGAGTTGTGCAACTCTGTACTTGAGATTAGTTAAGGCCACTTGACCTTCATTAAATTATTATTATTATTATTATTATTATTGGATTAGATCATTCATTAGAATGTTTCAGAGTAGGGAGAGTTGAACAACAAGAGATGAATGTGAGATGCAACAGTCAAATAGTCATACATCCTCTTTACGTTCCTGAACAAATTTCAAAGAATACGTACATCCAGTATTTGGGGCACAAAAAGACGTGTACCTCTAAAATGAAGTCCACTATTTGTTTACTGGGTTTGAGGAGCAGCTGCTGGAAGCGCACGCTGAGGACTTCTCCTTCCAGAGCATCTCTGATGGCATTGCAAACACACAGCTTGTGGCAAACCTCATCCAGGCCCGTTTCTCTGCAGAGCGAAGTCAGAGCTAAACTGTTTTTCACCAACATCAACATCAGCACTTTGGAACTGCATTCACAGAGCAGAGAGTAAACTTTTTGACTTCAGAGTGGTGATCACATATGAAACACTAAACTGTTACTCAGAAATCAAATAATGCCTCCTTTCGAAGTAAAAGTTTACACACTTACGGGTCTGTATGCTTTATCAAAGTGCTATCTCTTATATATAAATGAGGTTTGGTTTGAATGAATGGTGGTCTCACCCTTGTTGGACTTTGTAGAGGAACTCCCTGAGAACAGATCGTCTGAAATGGTTAGGCAAGCGGTGGGATACATTGTCTTTGATGAATGCTTCAATGAGAGCCTAGAAAGAGTGGAGGTACAAAATCATTCCCAAGTTAATGTAAAACACTCTACAGATGGCGCTTTTTACTCCTGAGGCTGTTTTATATTTTGATTCATTTCTTTATGCGAGTAGAGAGCCGTTCTTACCAAATGCTATCATTTCATTTGGACAAGTGGGGTGTTTCTACAGGTTTCTACAATTCAAGGTGGGAGGTGTGTCTAACCTGCAGCTCCATGTTGTGATTTCAGCTTATAAAACAGGTAAAATTTACATCACAATCTTGTCTGATGTAGCTTTAATCTGACCTGGTAGTTGTGCGTCCTGATCAGGCTGTTGATCTGGTCATAGGGGGTTGTCTGGGAATCAGAGGAGTCAGAGATTCCAGTCAATGCACGGCAGGCGTCCCAGTATCCAGCCAGACGCTTCTCATCCAGGTGAACATGGACAGTTGAATCCAGCTGTGAGACATACAGGAATGACTGAAATCTAGTGTACTGTTCTCTCAAATTCCTTATTTGAGTTTATGAAAACATCACAAAAAAAGGTAATTAAGAAATGGCCATCTCCAAATTCAACAGCTGAGGGTACCTTTTTCAGCAGTTCCTTTGTCTGTCTGAAGTGCTCCCTGGCTTTCTCATAGGCTGGTTGGTCTGTGCAGCCTTGCTGGAAGAAAATGCCTCCCAAATCATAATGCACCTGAGAAATAAAATAAAAATGACCAAGTTTGGACTCAGCTCATTTTCTGCTTTTCAATGAGCTATAACAATCAACTACATAACATTCTGAAACTTAATGCCAGTAGTTTTCTGTAGATTCCATATGCAAAGTTTTAGATTCGTCATATTCACAGTGAAACGGGCTAAATCTGAAAGTAGGAAAACACGGAGCGAGTTCACCAACCTGACAGTGCAGCTCATCTGCACTGATGCGAAGTCCTGCAGTCGAGTACTCTGTCTCTCCGTTGGCCGCAGCATCAGCAGCCAACATATCCAGAGTCCTAAGGGTGTGAATGTAAAAGTCCTTCTTGAGATGCACAGCTCCTTCCAGGACGCTAATGGAGTCAGCTGCCTGCTCCTTCAGCTGTAGGCAAGAGTTACAACGTCTCAGAGTCTCGCAAAACAGGGATTATGGGAAAAGATCATGTATGCAATGAAAAGCTCTTATATAACTGAGACGATCATCTACACCAATATCTATTTGATTCCAGGACAACATCAGCAGTGCTCTGAAATTTTAATAAATTTTTTACTGTATGTGCTTCTCATGCGTTCACTCACCACTGTAAGGATGTTTTCAGTCATTTCTTTCTCTTGTTGCACAATGCTCAACCTAAGACAGATCCCAAGCAACAAGCTTACTGATGTATCAATGAACATTCCGACTCAGTGCTTAAACACTTTTTGTTTTACTTTTTGTGAATAAAATGAAGAAGAATAAAAATTTACATGTTCATCTGGTGAGGACCAGGTTTGGTCTGTTTCTCTGGAAAGCTGCTCAGCACGATGGTTCTGATGGCCCTGTGAAAGACGCACGGGAAATCAACATAGAAGCAGTTAATTTTCTCTGTTACACCAAAAGCATAGCAAGTTTACGACATGTGGTTGTTTTGTGGAATCAGGGAATCCATCAGAAGTGCACACTGCATTTACTATGGATGAATTAATGATTGATTAGGGGTCACAGTAAGTCAGCCAGACCATTGCACTTATTTCGCCATGTTTTGGACCTCAGTGAGTTTCTGTCTGCTTTCACAAAACTTCTCACTCACCAGCGGTTGTAAATGATGACGGCCATAGCAGTGGTAGGAGGCAGAGTGGACAGATCCAGGTCCACGTGTTTCACCCCTGGTGGCACTTTGCTCACACAGAGGAGCTCATTCAGCAACATATTCAACACTGGGATGGTCAAACTGGCACGGAGGAAAAATAGAACATTTTATGTAAGGCAACAGTCTGTATGATTTTGTCATAAAAATAAAAACCCATGATGGATGTAAGAACTGAAGACATTTTCTGATTTTTTTTTTTGTTTTACGTGGAATCAAGCTGTTTTCAGACATATCTCCCAAATACACTTGCTGGCTTCATGTTACATCGTAACCCAAACAAATACCACACACACACCCTTTCTCAAGTACATCTAGGTCCCATTTCACGTGTGCAGCAACTTTCAGGGCCAACAGCTTCAGAGTGCGATTCCTGCGGTTATCTGCTGGGGGATGCACTTGGTTCTGCTCGTTCAATGAGGGCTTGGACGCCTGTTCCAGGAATTGGATGATAAGCTGTACCGGTGTCAGATCTGTGGGAATATTCACAAAGACTTAAGCCAGGCTTTCAGTGATCGTATGCGTTGCATTAGTCACCAGCGTGCACACAGTTGATTTCATAACGCTGACTCAAAACTTTAAAAAAAAGATCCAACCCTTGCTACTGTGTCATGCATCTATGCCAGGTGTCATTTTGTGATAAATCATTATGATTGACATTTGGCAACCTACTCTCTCAGACCTGCTTCTTTAATAGTAACAAGCTGTAGGCTGAGCTGACCTGGGCTTGTCTTCTGAAGTTGTGTTTCCAGCAAGGTGGCATCCAGGAGGTATTCAAACCAGGACGTCTGAATTGGCGTGCTGGGCCAACTGCTGGTTACAGCAGCAACTCGGTCTGCCGTCTCCGTGCTCATCCTCCCCTGAGGAACAGTGACACAAATTTCAATGTAGTTTTTAAGGACATCATAGTGGCCCAGTGGAATCCAATTTCAAAGTCAAATTGGATTCCAACTGGATGCAAATTTAGTGCCAACAAAATTCACAAAATTAGTGTTCTAGATCAACACGTGGAATCAAACATGGCCATACCTGCTTATAACTGTAATAGAGAAAAGAGCTGCTACAAATTAACCACTAGTTCAATAAAGCTAATGTTTTTTTTTTTTAAATCAATCATCAATCAATTAATAATTTAGAGTATAAATTCAAAAAATAATGACAAATATTGACAATGGCAACATTTTCAAAATGTTTATTTTGTTAAAGCAACAGTAAAAAAAGAATCAGCTTCTCATGACATGAAATATGGCAGCAACAGATTCTCACATTAGACTTGATATAAATGACTGAAACTGTTTAGAAATCTCTGTCAGTTAACTATCCAACTGATTGATTGGTTATTATTATAATTACAATATGTGAAGAAATGGATAAGAAGTTAGAACACACAAGATGCTTCATGACAGATTATATAGCTGGTCACAACAGGCACACTGGAATAAAATATAACACTATAATTATAAATAAGTATAATAAATGATACTCAATTTAAAAGAAAAAAAATAAAATCTGTTCAAACAACGCCATCACTATTCATAGAGAATATAGCAAATATCAAACAGGTCAAAGCCTTTGATGTGGTGGAAAAATGATTGATAATGTTCTGGAATAAAGAGGTAATGGATTTTAAACTAAAAAAAAAACAAACAAAGGGCGTGCTAACAATGTCATGTTTGACAAAGGGCGAGTTTACTAAGCAAAATGATATTATGGTTCATATTTCTCGTTGAAAAGACAAGTAGCTTCTGTATATTTTGTATCAGCAGTGCATTAAATAGCTTTAAACGTATTTAACGCTATTTGACAAAATAGTATGTAACATTACTCGCTTGAGGAGCTTTTCCTCATCCTCCAAATAAAAAGTCTCAACGACATGAAATCCATTTCATTCATATTATGGCCAATTCTGTTGTACCTTCAGCTAGCAGCTAATGAACTTTGGGCTAATTTACTAGCTAGCTTACTAAACTAAAATGTTACACATTTCTGTTCCGAACGCAAACAAATGGGTGAGCTTACCTCAACAGATTAAAATGAACAAATAGGGGAAATGGGTGACAAATTTACAATAAAAACCTTGTAATTGCACAAAACTACAGGCTGTCTCTCACATAATTTATTCTGCGCATCACCGTCTCTCACGTATTTCCGGTTCCGCTTCGTCTCCAGAGTGACACCTGCTGCGCCACATTTGGGCATTTTTATAACATATGCGGACCTTTTTTTTTTTTTTTTTTTTNTTTTTTTTTTTTTTTTTTTAAACAGAAAAAAAGGTATACATGATGGTTTACACACCAAGAGAAGGGTTCGACTCCAGCCTTAATCATTTGTGCGGGCAGTTTTATGTTTTTCCCAGGCGCTGTGGTTTTCTCCACCTTCACAAAACATGGAGCTATATTGGACATTCTAAATTCCCATGGATACAACACAAATTTCAATTAAAAAAAAACATTTATTTTTGATGCGTCTTTTGTGAACGAAGTTGTACATATCTGACTCAAACAGCTGTGTAGAAAATACAGAATACTGTATCAAGTGAAAGTAAAGATTTGGTCATCAGTCTGCAGTGAATCAGATTCAACCACTAGATGGCAGCAAACTACCATAAATGTTTCCAACAACTCCTAGACTTTGTTTCTCTTACATACAATACATATTGACGTTTGCTATCTAAAGACACACACACACACACACACACACACACACACACACACACACACACACACGTACTGTTGACATTATGGCTTAAAAAAAAAAAAAATAGATATTTAGTGTTCGCTTCACTTCAGCAAATAACTTGTGAAAATTATAACACATAATTTGTGAAACTTGTATAAATTAGCTGTACTGTTTACTTTAATCCTTAAAAACACCTTCTATTTTCACAGAGAATCTGACCATGGCTCAAACCCTCCCAAGGCTGACAATGCTATGGTTAAGTCAATAGGTCAATTGCCTACAACAGATATTGAGTATTTTGGTATATATGCATTAAATATCTTCCAGATTTAACAGACATAGCTCTATCTCTCTAAACTGAGATGTGAAAGTACTTCCAAACATCAAAGTGATCATGAAAGCAGTACATGCTTTGAAAAAAGCACAGCAAACTTCTTAAAAGAAAAATGTGGCAACGCATTATACATTATATACTTCATAACTGTATTTATCAACTCATACACTTTTCACTTAAATCAGTATTTAAATATAACCTAATAAGTACATATCTTTTTGCAGAGGAGCAGCTACTGTTTAGAGTGGCATGCAAGCACCAGGAAGAATTTAATGAATATTTGCCCTAAGGAATGGAATATGATCAGTTTGTCCTTGATAAACAGCTATTCATGAAAGAGACAGGAGAAATAAAAGGACTGTTAGGTTCATGATGAACACAGTCCAAAACCTGCCAGGTCCCACCTCTCAAAATAAGGCATCCAAATGAAGACAAAATAATAGACATACTACTTATGAGTAGCTTCAGAACCAGTTTCTACTACCCTTTAAAGCAGAGACAACACTCCGCCTATTTACAGACATTACTCCTATTATCCTGAATAGTTCTATCACTGCCCTTTTACCAGTTTCTCAGGCTTTTGATGTTTCGTGTTGTGTGGAGCTGTTCACGGATACTCCACAGGTCAACAAGTTTTAGCTTTCCATTAATGACTCATGAAGCAACTTTGCACAAATATCTGGTATCACATCTGAGAGCCAGTTCTGTTTTTTCTGATATTGTAACAAACCATTTAGGTTAAATATGGTATTCCATATATGAACTCTGGTGCTGTCCTTTTTTCTCTCTCTCTCTTTCTGCTTATCTTAACTGGCTCACTTCCCTTTTTACAGGAAACATCACACTATAAACAGCATACGAAGAGACATGTTCCTTATCAAAGCAAAGCATCTGAGAAGCAGCAACATTTATGACTAGGTAACAGACACATTCGCTGCATGAGTAGCTGTTTTGGAGGAAATAAAGAGCAGGAACTGACAATTGCAAGCAGCTATGCTTGCTAAAAGTTTTGTAGCCCTTTTTATCTCAAGATTACAAATCATGTCTATTATCTCAACTTAATTATCAAATTTTCTTTAGATAAACTCTGGTTTCTGGCACCTTTTTTCCTTTTAAGATGATTTAGTCATCTTGTTAGAGATATCATTTTCTCACGTTCATTTATTTATGTACAAATATTGTACAAATGTACAAACCATAACCATCTCTCTCTCTCTCTCTCTCTGTTGTTACATATGCAAGTATGATCATCTGGCTTATTTTTTGTATTTTTTATTTTCTATATATTTTACAAGGATGTTGTTGCTATAGGAACATAAAGCTATATGGAACTATGTGTTTCTCTGGATGCCCCCCCTCATCTCTGGTATCTTTTCCAAGATGCTCCATTAATGTTTGAAAGCAAGCCAACAATGGCTCATGGGAGCTGCAGCAGACAGTGTGTGTGTGTGCACACTCACTGAAGAAAATCCTTACCCTTACTGTACACTCCAGGTCTTTCTTCGTATGCATCATAAATGTCATAAATATAATATTAACCTTATAACTAGAGCTTATGACTTTATTCTCTTTATTTTGCTATGTTGTCTTCTTGGATGTCTTACTGTCTCTGAAGGACAAGAGCAATGGCTATGAAATGGTGTTGGGCAGACCATACTCACAAAAACATTTATGTCAAAATAACAGCATTATGAAATTGTTATCTTGGATTAACAAGCATAAAATTTAAATATGGATGATATTTGTTGTCTTAATGACAATTAAGTCGTGATCTTGAGATAATGGGCTTAAGAACCGCGACTGCTCCGTGTCTGTAACAACTGGACACACAGACCTCACCTCTCCTTTCAATAAACGCATCACAGTATTGTATGGCTTATGAAACTACAGTACGATGGTTAACATGGCATATTTCTACCTTAACAGACCCCATTTATGTTAATACACAATATGAAGGCCAATAACTTGAGACCAACTCAGTGTGGTGAGTTCATCTCTGTTGGCTGATCATCCGCACCTCCATGTGTAAAGTAACAAACAGTGATCACATTTTCTGTGCACACCGTGACATGATTCCACAGTACACATTGTCGATATGATGAAAAACACTGGAGAAGGGTACAGACAGCCTCAGAACTGTCAGTACTGAAAGGAGATAACAGAGTTCACTTTGTAGACGTGGAACGAGCGGTTCCAGAAGACTCGAGTGAAGTAGTTTGTGTAGGGGGAGTAGTTCATCTTTATCTCATGGCAGAATCTTCCGTGCTTGGAGAAGGAGTAAATCTCTCCTTTGTCATAAACCACCTGAATGGGACAAAAGATGTGGACATGTTGGTGAGAATGTATTATGTTTTTACTTTTTTTTTTTTTTTTTCNTTTTTTTTTTTTTTTTTCCTTTAACTCGTCTCTTGGAGGGCTCTTCGTGGCTTTTGCAAATCATTGCTGGAATATGTAGTCGTTATTTCCAATTAGTTTGTGTTGAAGTGCGAGCTACCATCACATTAAGCTTAGGTGAAAACCTCGCAACTAATTGTTTTTCCTTCAAGGTTGAGGGACTGCATACTCAGAGATAAATTATTTTCTTAAATTAATTAATAATAACCCTTGAGCTCATGGAAAACCTTGCAAACATAATTTGATAAACCAAATTTCTTGTCACCACAGCTTGTTATCACAAAAAAGACTGTTTGTCTGAGTTCCCTTAAAAGATTTTTGCCTCACAGTGACAAAATGCATCATCATAACATAGACAAAACTGGACATACAGATTAAAAGCGTTAAGTTAAAGGAAATTTTTGTCTAAAATGTAACAAGGGATAAAAGAATAAGCAAGGAAACTCACGTGCCCATTGGAAATGTCGAGCAGGTCTTTGATCCTGCAGCCCTTATTAAGGCTCAGGTCATTACAAAGCGACTCTTCGATGATCACAAAGTTTGTCTTTTGAGAGGTCAGAATCTTATAGATGTCGTCTGCAGATCTCATTGCATAAACCTGGTAAGTCTACAAGAGAAAAAGCATATAAAAAATGCTACATTTGCTTATAGTGGTAAGGAAAATTAAAGATTGTTGGACCTAGGCCAAAATATTTTGTCACTACTTTATGCACCATGATTACATCAATCACATGTTGCTAGAGGATGCATTTTCTTTAATATAAATGTTTGCAATGTAGGAATCCCCACTTTATAACCCAGGGAATTACACTATCTACGCTTCTTTAAACCTGATCATACTGTACTAAAATGTACTAAAATCATTTTTCCTTTTTCTCCTCAAAACAGCAATGAATCTCTATCCCATCACACAAACTACTGAGTTCTTTTATCAGACACTCACATCCTCACTCCTCCTCAGCAGGTTGATGTCTGAATAAAGTGGTAAACTCGTGACGGCCGAGCGTGAGTGCAACTTCACCGTTCCGAGCAACTGAGGGCTGCCTGCAAACACAGCCGCCACTGGAGCCTGTGTCCTAAACGGAGGAGGAAGAACTTTAAAAATGGGTTAAACTGAAGAAAATGAGACATAAAGGTTGGTGCAGCTTGGTACGATTCAGCCCCATAAGTGGAAAAGGGACATTACAAAACATCTGAAGAAACTGTACAAACTTTAGGCTTGTATTTATGAAATTGTTGCTAACTGTCCTAAAATTCCAAGAACGACACGTTTGATTCCACTTTCAGGTGCAGGAATAACAGCTTTGTGTCAGCATTGTTGATGTAGCAAATAACATCGTACATCTCCAGGATTTAGGACAGCTGCAGAGCTCCTAAACTTTATTAGTTCCCAATAGGCAGCGAATGATCAGACATGCACACACACTGTGGCAGGTAAGTGTGAAAACAAAACACAGAATATCTGATTGAAAATAACAAAAGAGTATGCCAAGATGTTTGATTCCAAGTTATGCAAGTGACTTCATCCTGAAAAAGATTTGCTCTTTCAATTTTATGTTCAACTGAAAACAAGGATATTCACAATGTGAAACACCTTAATTTGCATATATTACATGTCAAAGTTAAAATAACATGAATATTTAATGTTTTCCCTGCCTCTAACATGTTGTTTTGGCATACATGATCCCTGATGTTAGAGCCAAATGTGGCCAATATTCAGTTTTTACCTGAAGAAAAAAGGCTGGTCATAAAAGTAACACTATTTTCTGCATGTAGTTTAATTTGTCTAATCCATACTTCAGTATGATTTCTAGGAGTTATTCTGAGATGTGTGATAAATATAAGCCCTAACCACTCACCTGATCCAGTTGATGAGCTCAACTGTATCTGAGTCATAAAGCTCCTGTACATCAGTCAACTCCGCTAAGACATGAGGGAAGTACTGCAAGATAAAGGAGAGCAAACAGGAGATCTAATGTGACGATAAAAGCGACATATACAAATTTCATTTCAGGCTCTATTTTGAAATCTTTGCAGTGCTTTATTCTACGTCTACTCTCCCTTGCTGTACCACCGCTGAGCACACTGAGTGAAATACAGGCTGTTTTAAATACCATCTCTTTAAGGTCCCTGCTTGAAAAACCTACTCTGTTCTAACTGGCTAGTGACATAAGCCTGGGGTGCAACACCCTCAGACTCACAAACAAGGCCAAACACTCGCTAACCTTGAATTTTGTGGGTGTGTCTAACCAGATTCATTAAAATGTATTAGATGTTAATTGTGGGAGAAATTCATAATTATTGTGTTTAATAAATTTCTAGTATGTTAGTCTGTGATTAAGCATTTGAGAGGGTAAAAAGCTCCAAGTTTATGTGGTACGTGACTTGTTCAAAGGGTATTTTCCAGGCTGAGAGAAAGAAGTGTTTGTTCTCCTGTGTTATACATTTCATCTCCTGGATACGCTGAGCAACCGTAACTACAAGATAGATATCTACGCTCTATCTTGTAACCTTGGATGTAGAACATGATGCTTCAGGAAACTGAAGATCCTTTGTCTGACCTGTAACTGTCTCGCCATGGGGTGACTTTATGCTCGGTCACATGATCACCTGTGCAAAGAGCTGGACTGTTTGTATCCTATTATAAAGTGTATGTGATCTACTGTTATTTCAACCAACCTGACTGCACCTAGACTCTGTGTTTTTGTGCTGATTGTTGCTTCTCTGATAGCAATCATACTAAAAAATAAGAGCTTTTGACTCGTCATACCTCTCCTTTGAGTTTCTATGAGTTTAGAAATTCTCTGGCATTTTAAATGGAATAATGATTTCATGACAAAAACATGTGACAGAAGTAAAGAACTAATAAAAAATGAGGCTTTTGGGGCAGTTCAGGACTGACGGGTTGGTTGTACCAGAAGTGTAGATAGGTGAGAACCTCAAGTTTTTGTTCTACACAGACTCCCTACTGTATTACACAATAAAAATGAGGAACAAAAAAGAAACATAATATGTCCCCTTTAAAGTCAGAATACTTCAAAACATCTCACCTCTCTCCATAAACTGAAACCAACTATGGCTGGAATTGCTGTGTTCAGTATCAAAACCTGTAGAGGAAATAAAGTAACAACATATAACACTAAGCAGGAACATGAATGTTTTAAGATTTGTAATAATGGAGGATTTTTATGCAACTATTTATTCTAATACTGACAATGATGATAACGAGTAACTAATTAATGATATGGTGAAATATTTCAGTTGAAAAATGGCAGATTTTATTCTACCCAGACATACTGTATTTTAGCTGAGTTTATATTTAAAGTTATGCTCTGAAATGATTGCATGCAAGAAACAAATCAAAGCAAATTGCCTTTGTGTGACTGCATTGAGGGGAAACAAACACATTTCTCCAACATAAATATTATTATTATTATTATTATTATTATTACAGAAATGAGAGTAAGAGTCACTAGATTTAATTTAACCCAAAACCAGATTAATAATATCGTGTTGTCTGTAGATACTTCCAACCAAAGCGTGTTAATATGCATGTGTGAACTGTACGGTAGGCTATGACTGGAGGACACGTGTATGATGGAGTAAACGTGAAAATGTGAGGCTTCTCACCAGTACTATAGGGTGGATGGACTTGAGTTTCAGCCACTTGAAAACAGTCATCCAAAGCTCTGGAGAACACACACCAAACGCTGCAAACATGCAGACATACGGGGTCCATAAATACTTCATCCTGCGTAAGAAAAGAACACGATCTCAAGTTATGCCACAACTTTAGAGGAAAGAGCAATTTATCATTGCTTCATTTGCTGCAACCATTTCATAAAAGCAACTTATAAAGTACACTCTTGTGTAGTTACTCTTATTGGTTAAAATAACATGACAAGTTTTGAAAACAAGAAATCCACTGCCCACTATTCAGAAAGTAATGTACTGTATCCCAAACATGCACTGCAAGCAGCCAAACATAAAGATGTAAATGTGTCATCCCAGTGACATTCTACAACTTTACTGTATATATTTACAGTGATAAAACATACCCATCAAAAACCAAAGTCAAGCCTCCAAACACCAATGTTTGAAAAACATGATAGACAACCTCAGGCTGCTCTCCTATTTGTCCATCTTCAAGCCTAAGCTTGGGTTTCATTGGCTGACCACTGTTTAAAAAAAAAAAGACACAGTTGATTAGAATCACCAGAAAAATCCACTGTTGCACTGATCCATATGTACTGACAGTTGCTTACTGTCTACTTTTGATCTCCAGCTCTTGTCAAATATCATTTTGAAAAGCCTTATTTTGAAAAGCCCTGAGAGCAGAGGCGTGACACAACGTGACCACAGCATCTAACCTGAGTCTTCTGTAAATGGTCTGCAGAGTGGACAGGCTGCAGACAGTGAGCACCAGGATATAGAAAGGAAGGACTGAGGCCTGGGTCAGCCGTAGATAAAGGCCCTGACTGGGTGTCTGGAAACTCTCTTGGCACAGGAGGAAGTTGGTGACAAAGTCACTTGCATAGAAGAAAATAAATTATTGCTACTTAATGTGATTTATACTATACCAAATGAAAATCTGCATATTTACTCCTGTTCAAAATGTTAAACAAAAATCCAACCAGTATTGTATTTGTAAGCACAGGAACGCATGCATAATTTAGTTTTAACTGTTAATACTCACGTTGTTGTGTTGAGCCCAAATTTCACCTCAAGGAACTTCAATGTGAAGTCACTTTCACTTACAGGTACAAGTTTCTGAAAGAGAAGACAGATGGTGACCTCCTTTCACTGAAACGTTTCTTATCCCAGAAACTTTGTTTCTACTGAGTCAAAGACTCCTCCAGTGGCTGCGTCATTAACCACAACGTACTGACTGATCAATGGAGACAGCCAATCGGTATTTCTGTAGCTTTACCTTGATCAAATAACTGAAGGTGATTCCTGCCGTAAAGACTAGGTAGAAATGTAGAAAAAGCTTCATTAATCTGGCCACAAGGGGACCCATCTTCATGTTTTGCTGAAATGGAAACACAAACTATTAGAAGGTGTTACTGCACATTCAGAAACTTTCACAGCCACATCACAGTGCTGCTGTTTGAGGTCAGGGCCTCTGATTTTACATATTCAAATTCAGTTTGTGGAATCAAATGTATATAGGTTTTTGTGCCTGTGCAAAGTCTTATGACATCACAAGACTTACTTAATTTCTGTGTTATAAACTACCAGCTAAAGCCACTCCTCAAAGATGGGGGGGATGAATTTAAAAGCTAAAAACTTGTAGGAGTGGAATTAGTTTTCAAATATTATAATTTGGAAATTGGTTATCAGTAACGTAACGTGTGCGCAGATAGTATTTATCGGGCTTAAACAAGCTAAATCACTGGTGTGGTCCTTTAAGTGCAGTGTTTTGTCAGTTCCTGTGTGAAGATGCAGCTAACTCTACCTTGAAGTACCTCGCGAGCACTGAGCTAATCAAGAGGCTGAACAGAGGTGAGCTGAGGAGGTTCAGGTTCTGAAACTGGAACACGTAGGCGAGGAACAGGGAGCTGAGGTACACCTTATGAACGTCCACCATCTGTCCATCCAGAGGTGAGGGAATGATGGAGAGAAACAAAGAAAAGAATTGCTCTTAGTACAATTCTGGGCAAAATGAAGCATCTGAAGATACTGCACGACCAGAACTGTTTAATCATCGCATTTCAGTAAGACAGAATATCTTAAGTCGTTTATAGCTAAAAAAAGACAACTACTCCACTCAAACTTAAATGTTTAATGCATGTTTGGGTGTCATAAAACCACAAATCAAACACTTAGACAAAAATATATGTCCTAAATTAGTAGCTCACATAGATATCATCCAGCAGCTTTTTCTTCAAATCAAACACAACTACACTCACTTCAATCCTTCTTTATATTGTTTAAGGTTCTTTAATCAGTGAAATCAACTGTTGTAGTGCCTGGTTAGAAGAAAAACCTGCACAGGTCATTATGGCAAACAGTTGAGAGCCTTAATTAGCATCTTAAAAAAAAGAAGCATTTAATTGTTTAAATGTATTTCAACAAACTGGTCCTTTAATGTGCCCATGTCATTACCTTGCGAGGTGGCACCAGGTCAAAAGAGTCCAGCAGGAAAAGACAGAGGCCTTGGATGAAGAGCACGTAGTGGCTGTGTTCCCAAATCAGGAGGAAGGTGAAAGTGGTGGTGCTCATGGTAAGATAGCAGAACATCTATACAGAAACACAGATTCAGAATTTGTCAATGCAGTGTTCCTTTTAATCTTTGGAAGGCAGAAGACAATTCCTAAATAAAGGTACATTTTTAGCTGATTACAGATAAATTTAATTGCCCCTTTTTCTAGCAATGCTGGTGAAGAGATGGATCCATTTACATGTTTGCAATGTCTGACTAGAATACTGTACGTCAGATAGCAATTTCACTCTTATGCTTTTTGGTAGCATTTATAAATGCCTAATAGCAATCTAATAACTATAAGTGGAGTAGTGTGTTACACAGAAAAAAAAAAGAGTGTAACGCCTATTGGAATCACACCATTACTTTGCTCCAACCACCTTAAAAGTTCTTCTCCTTCACATGACAATGCCTTGTTTTCTCAAAGCCAATGAGCGCTCACCTCAGTAGCAGAATTGATGTTATTACTCAGGAATCCAGTCAAAGCTGCAACCTGACAGGCAAAGTAAGGCAGAGCCCAGTTTTCCCGCAGAGGAATTGCAATATCAACTTTGGTGGTATCTGGTCTGAGGGGAAAAATGACCGGTGAAAGAGCTGCAAAGTGAACACCATCACCAACTTTCACAGAGAAAAGTGAACTTGTGATTCGAGACTGAATCCACACTTAATCCCGACAGGATCTTTTTCTTAAATGTAAGTTAAGTGTATTGTGTTTTAAAGACAGGCTTTCTTTTTTTTTTTCTTTTAGAAAAGACAGCTTTGACAGGATTCACCTCACCTGTTGATAACATACCAGGCCACAGCCAACATGCCGGCTAGCCAGGTGCCACTCATCACCCAGCTACACACAAACAAGGCAGTGACGTAGACCGCCTGGAGGCCGAATACTGCTCCAACATAGAAGTAGATAGGCTCCACAAAATCCTGAAAGCAGCGGGGAAAAAAATGCGAGACGTAAGATGAGCTGTATACTAAGGTTTTGGGTGAATTAAGGGGTTTTCAAATTAAGAGTTGCTATTTAGCAAACTAGCAGAGAAGAATGTGCTTTAGTGGATTGTGTCTATTATGATGTGGCGTGCACCAAATGGGAGAATGTTCACTTATTCCACATTTATAGTGTCAACATAGAGAGTTTTTACTTTCAGAATTGTTATATAATGTCAGTCTGAAAGCCCTCGAGCTTACAGGTGTGTGATGCGTGTGATCTATTATCTATCACTTGTGGGTTTTTGTTTTTTTATTTTTTTGCTCTGCAGGCCATCAGTATGGTTTTATGCACAGGAAATCAGCCAACAATCACACCGACAGCATTGCCAGAGAAATGCTGATCAACCGCTTTGGGAGCCAATCAATGACTCATCGTATGCTTCTGACCTGGCTCTCCATGACTCTGTATATGAAACTTGTGATGATCTCGGGATACAGAGACAGACGCTCCACTGCGTTGATGGTCTGACCTGAAAGTGTCCTGTTATCTATCATCAGCTCATACAACCCTGAAAAACACGAGATAAAAACAGAAAACTGAAGAGAGTAGAAGCACAGAAGATGGTGATTCTTAAAGCACTTCAATTCATGTCAGTGTCCAAACCAATAAGTTTGAGTTAAAAGAATTGATCCTCACGACAGATTTTTTTTTTTAATCACGTCACTATAATGCTACCATCAGGAAAACTGTCCCCATCATTTAGTCTGCCTCATTTGAGATGAGACTGCACCAGAGTTTAAAGTTTAGGTGTATTTATAATTATGGTGTATTTAAATTTTAAAAAATTAAGTTTGGATAACAATAATTTAACACAAAATCAAGATTGGAGAAACAAATTTCAAAAATACTTATTCTTAACATTACCTCTTTCAAAAGACGGTGCCGTCAGCATGTGTTTGTAGTAGTAATAATAGAACCCGCTGCCTCCCTGGAAGGTGAGTTCACGTTCCAGCTCCTGAGACACAACATGGAGTCAGTAATCCAATGTGCTAATCTTAACAACAATCCCACAAAATCCCAGCATACACCCCACCCCCACCGCCCCCAATCCAGCTGGAAAGTGACCATACACCCACTTGTAGACATTAATTTCATGTCATTCATCCCTGGAATCCATCAGGACTATGATTTGAAATTGAATACATCTTTCTGGATCTTCTTACTGGATCATGACTTATTTGCTGTTTTATATTTTTCTGTAATGTTTCATTGTTTTGTTTTTTTTGTGTGTGTGTGTCTTTTAATTTGACTGCTGTAATCTCTCTTTAAATTGCCTCTCCTAGGTTTCTTCCATTTTTTTTTCCTTAATGAGGTTTTTTTTTTTCTTTCTTTTTACAGGGAACCCTTGATATATGATTCTGTAAACCCCTTTGAGACAAAATATAACTTGACTTAACTTAACTTGACAAGTGACATACACATACACGTGACAGCAAAGCATGTCACGTGTATCATGTGTGAAATGCATGTGTGAAATGTAACAGAAGCAGAGCCACCCACCTGTCTAGCTGAAAACCAAAATTTCCTGTCATGGTAAGCTGAGAGATATGCAGCATAAAGCATGCCACAGGCAACTGCTGCCAGGCATCCGAAGAACAGCTTCACCAGGCGCTGCAGCAAAACCGCTGAGAAGTAGCAGAAAGTCAGCTTTCAACCTCCATTAACTTATCCGTTATAACAATAATCATTCTACATCTATCCATAGATCTAAAGATCACATAGGGATAGGCATAGTTTAAAAAAGATCACAAAGATTACTCTTCAACACATTTTGACTGTATTTAAAGGAAAAATGCACCTCGCTCTCGTCACATTGTGTCTGCACAGAATTTCAATTTATTGAGACAATGAGGCCTTTTAAAATATGGGGTTTTTCCTGTGTGATTGTTGGTGAAAAACAGCAAGTCTATGAACATTCTCCTGTTGATTCTGACTGACAAAAAAAAAAAACATGAAACCTATCATAGGTGGTTTAAATACCTTATATAGGTCTGGGCAATATTTATTTTTGTATAGTTGCATTGTGTGTATAATTGTATTGTATGACACAACCTAAGTAAAAAAAAAAAAAAAAAAAANAAAAAAAAAAAAAAAAAAATCACAAAACAGAGTAACCCATTACATTACATCCATTTGGTCCCTGTTTATGAGCTTGTCAAAGGGTTAACAGACTTACAGTTGGAGTTCCTGGATGTTTTGACAGATGACTCCTGTGTCACTCCCTCCTCTCTATGCTGAGCATCATCGTCTTTGCTTTCTCCATCATCATCCTCCTGTTTATCCTCTGCTGCACCACTGCTCACACTTCCATCATTTATATCTACCCAGTTTGGAATCAGACAGCGAAGTTAGCAAGTTTTATTTTAACGGTGTGCACACATTAAGCATGTAGGCCAGACTTGAAATTCATCTGGCAAAGTCAAGCAAAGTTATTTAAGTAGCTAGTTTCAGCAATATTGCTTCAATTAGCTTAAAACTGTTAACCCTACTTACGTGTAGTCTGCGGATCAGGTTCACTCTGGAGCTCATCTTCGCCTTCATCTCCCTCCACAGTCTCTGTTTTCCGACATCTTAACTCGGTCATGATGAGAAGAATGAATCCGAAAGAAGTCTGCTGACTTGATAGGACAACAGCATGCTAGCTAACAAGCTACTAAGCCAAACTAGCTAGCTAGACCACCTAGGGGGCTACAGATACCTGGAGGTCAGGTAGTTAGTACTGTCGTTAACAGAGTCAGTACAGGTCTGTGAGAAGCCAAACTGCAGCCGGTAAAAAGTTATTTTTTTTCCTGCTGGAACCTGCAAGCTGCACCGCTGCAGCTGTCCTGACTGTGCAGCCACAGCATAAAGGAAGTAACTTACGGATGCTTAAAAAAAAGAGAGAGAAGACTGCATGCCTAGAAATAAACGTCAACTTTAAGAGCCTATATTTCCCTCTTAAACTGTACAAACTAGATTATAGCAAGGGTACAAACGATAAGGGGTGGTTTGAGATAGAACTGCTGCATTCTTGTATAAAGTCGACGTTAAGATCGCAGAGATGGCGGTTTTATTTTGAGGATTTAAGCAGGAAGTAATTTTTAGGGAATGTTACAAAAATAAACCATCAGCGCCATCTTGTGGCCAGAGTAAAAATACAAAGGCAAAAAAGGTTTAAATTAAAAGACAATGACCACATTTCTCCGCTAAAGTCAACAAAATTCACAGTTAAAATAAATTATTAAAAAATGAGTCAATATTCTAAAATTCATTGAAATCGGCCCAATTATAATAGAGTTTATAGTGTTAATCAATCTTTGCTGCCTTCTCTCCAGGCTGTGGTTGGGAAGCACAGGGGAGCTCTTTTTAGTGTTCCAACTTCAGGGGCCAAATCCGTCCATAAGTTTTCGAAATATCCTGCAAAAAAAGGCCAGAAGCCGGTCATAATATAACCTCCGTGTCAGAGATAATGAAAAATAAATCAAACTAGGCCCATCTTAACTATAAAACCAGAAATCTCTGTCCGTCCGTGGCACCAATATCTCAAGAACCTGGGACTGTATGAAGTTGAAATTCGGCAGGTATAATGCTCGGGACCCATGGACGTGCAGTGTCTCGTCTGTTGTTAGGATGAGCGGTTCTTAAATTGAGCTGTGTCGGTAAAAAGTAGTCCGCGTGGCAGGATATGTTCCAGGCACTGCAGCATTTGTGTATTTATGGCAGGCTGCGGCGCACACCATAAAGTCCGGCCTGGTCTGAACAGGCACGTTTTCAGTACTGCACTAGTAGCATTAATACAAGATTATCCTCCTTCAATATATAAATAAATATTTCAACACTTCAGTTTTATTTTTTCAGGAACTCCTTAACGTTTTCTTTTCTGATGTTACTTTGCTCTTCTTCGTTTAGCGTATTCAGATTAGTTTTTCCTGTCCCTTTCTTTCATATTTTGTCATGGATATTTTCATTTAGTTTTATGCATGTATACATATGTAATGCTCTCATTTGTTACTGAAATACTGCATACTGTTGTTGCCTATCTAAGTTACTGAACTTTGAATCTGAAAAAAAAAACAATACAATTTAAGTGTGTAAGTGTAAGGTGATGATACCTTTGCTTAAAGTGAAGGGAATGGGTGTAAATATGAAATATTACTTTCAAATACAGTCTTACAAATGACTTAATTTTCAGTAATAAATGAATAGCTGAGATGCTCCTACTGGAACATTAGAAATTCAAAATGACAATGATAAAAGGGTGAAAAGTGCAGGCATGTGGCCAATAAACTGAAATGGAGTCTCATATAATATGAATTACATATTGAAATCTGTTTAATGAAACACATTTTCACAACTGTAAAAGCAAACAATTTTCTCTAATGGAAGCAAAAACTTACACGAATGTGCATTAAATTCTAATCTTTCTTATGCAAACAGTGTATAGCAAATTAAAACAACATGAATTCATGGAGCTGACAAATGATCTTTCCCTTATGCAAAAACCCTATAGTAACCTGACAAAATTTAGCCCCAAAATGTAGTCGTTAAAATGTTAACACGTAAAGTTGAAACTTTAAATTCATGTATATAAAACACAACATTAAACATTCCATCAACACGAAGTATAATTTTTGAGAGCTGACTTTCAAAGGCATTTACAACACTTCAGGACATTTTTCAAACCGACTAACAAACTTTTCAAACCGACTGGCTTACTGCCCAGTACTGAAGATAAAAATGGGACCAAAAAAATTTGTTCCTTCACACATTACAGCTTTTCTTTATGTTTTTTCTGCTTCTCCTTCCTCTGGGGATTCCTCGGAGTGATCTGACTCTGCCCTTGTGGCCTCTTCAGTGACAGGGTTTTCTGCTTTGGTACATAAAACTAATGTTACTATTTATTTAGAGACCGTATTACTGTATTGGTAATAATTTGGATATGTAGCCTGTACCTGTATCTGTGCCTGTACTAGGTTGGTTTGGGTTTGTTTCTGTCCCAGCTTCTTCAGCGTCACACTTCGGCAGGATTATCTTCAACATTTTGGTGATTTGTGGGTGTTTACCTGCCTTGACTAAGGGCTCATCATCTGAACTGTTGTTTGATGACTCTGGTAAAATAGACAAAATATCAATAAAGCAAATGCATGATTGATATGGAGACACATTGTTTGAAATAATTTAAAAAAATACTCTGGACATGTATTTAGTCAGTGAGTAACCTTCATGTGGTTTCATTTCTGTGGCCGAGCTCGAGCCTTTACCTGCTGTAGATGACTTTCTTGGCTTTTTGGATGCAGAGGCTCTCTTGTTTGTTCTTCTAGTTGCCACTGAACATTTCCGAGCCTTTTTCGCTGAACTAATTGAGGGTTCGTAATCCGAGCTTTCATCGGACGGCCCTGCAGAACAACAATCACAGCAGCTACGGTTGAGAATATTTGGCAAATATTAGTATTTCCACTGCCATCAAAACATCAAAATTTTATAATCTGTGAATTTATCTGTGTTTTTAAATGGGTGAAGTCTGAATATTAAAAAAAAAAATCTTCAATGCAAAAATATCAGATTATAAAATATCATCCG
The DNA here is from genome assembly GCA_014773175.1 of Lucifuga dentata. NCBI lineage: Eukaryota > Metazoa > Chordata > Actinopteri > Ophidiiformes > Bythitidae > Lucifuga > Lucifuga dentata. The sequence goes on from VXCM01004066.1 coordinate 28,279, forward strand.
GACACTTGCAAGAGGAAGCATGTTTGATGCGTGGGTACACAAAACCTGAATGAAAATAGGATTCCACGAAGATGCTCTTATCTGTATTTTTAGCAAGAATGGTACAAAAAACAAAAAAATACACTTTTAAAGGGCCATACCACCCATTTTGCATGTTTGAGCATAATATATTCAATTTTCATACACACAAGATTACTGACAATCATTTCCTAAAGCATACTACTGGAACGGTGAGTTAAAAAAAATGTTCCTACCCTCCAGACCACCATTGGTTTCAGCTTATTCTGTTACATTATTAAAATCAACTTGTTTATACTTGAAAAGTTCTTGGGATAGGTAATCCATCATCATGAACAAGATGTGTATTCAGGTTTTTTTTTTGTTTTGTTTTTTTTTTTTAGAAGCTACATAACTTTAGCATTTAAGCATAATAACAAGCGCAGCATGAATGTAGGTCTCCACCGGGGGATATAGTGTTTATTGAAAAATTTTAACGACGGTGACTTCATAATTTTGCGTAACTATTAGCAAGCGAAACACCGATTTTTAAGGTGGATGTATCACTTGAATATTTGATTTTGAAAGATGAAGAGACTTTGCAAAATATCCGGAAAGCTCCTTTGGGAAATGATTGTCAGTAATGTAACGTGTATGAAAATTGAATATATTAGGTTCAAAAACATGCAAAATGGGTAATATGGTCCTTTAATATTATTTTGTTCTTATTCTTTTGGTGGGTGTATTGCTGAATACTGCTGCCCACCTTTAGATCTTTTGCCTCTAGGTTTTCTCTTCTTGACTTTTGGCGAAGCCTTGTTCTTTGAAGGAGACTTTGTCGTCTTCTTCTGTTTAGCCACTGGCTCATCATCTGAGCTGTCACTGGAAGGCTCTACATACTTAACTACAACAAACGTAGACATTTAAATTAGCAGTGATAAGTAAATGTTTATCACATGACCAAAAGCATTTTGGTGCAAAGATGACGAGCTCCTACCTTGTTTCCTTGCAGTGTTCCTTGTGGATTTCTTAACAGGTGTTGCTGTTTTATTAGGTGAGGCAGGAGCCTTCCGTCCTGACCTACGTTTCTTGGCAATTTTGCTAAGAGGCTCATCATCTGAGTTGCCATCATTATCAACACCATCACCAACACCATCACCATCATTATCATCATCATCCACTGACTCTGTAAAACAAGAGGAAGAGTCAAGTATCTTTCACAGAGAATGGCAGCCCTCGTGTCTCTAGGAGCTACAAGCTTCTTACCTTTCCTCTTTCTGTTAACAGATTTCTTTGGGGAACGAGACACGGTCTTCTTTGCAGGTTTGGATGATGCTTTAGGAATCTTGACCAAAGGCTCGTCATCAGAACTCTCCTTGTCCTTCAAATCTGAAACATTAAGTTTTTCAGGCATGTCTAGCTCTTGGTGATGCGTTTCGTAAAACCTAAGAAACCTGAATTCTGTTAATGATTATACCGCATTAGTAACCGACATACGCGTAACAAAAAACAAAAAAACTCAAAAGTGGTAATTATACAATTAGCCAAATATTAGCAGTAAAGAATGCTGGACTGATAACCGTGTTAATCGAATATGGTATTAAATACTGCATTAAAAAAATGTTGCTAGTCCATAGCCAATTCTCAATTTTCACATACTGGAGCTTCTTTGAAGTCACCACAAAAAAAAAAAAAAAAAANAAAAAAAAAAAAAAAAAAAGGTGTTTTTAAAAAAGTCATATGATGATAAAATCAAAGAATAAATGAAAGCTAAAAGTATGGATAAAGCAGACTAATTGTTCACAGTGTAATGGATTACCTTTAAGAGCAACTTTTAAATTTCGGTAAGCCTTTTTTCATAGTTTCATAGCACAGTGAGATGAATTAGAGTCAAACATTTCCACGACAGCAAATGCCCGCTCCAGGGAGGAAGTTTCTCACCTTTCCTCTTTGAGTCCTGCAGTTTCCTCTCCTCTGCAGCTTTGGGGGGTGCTTTTGTCTTTTTTACCAAAGGCTCATCATCAGAGCTATCCTCCGCTTTCAAATCTGAAATAAGCAGAAAGCAAACATTTCAAGTAACTCACAACAACAGACACAACAGCTGTAACAGAAAAGAATGGAAAACTTGTCAGAAAAAAAAAAAATCACCATATCACAAATGCACTGAGTACTGTACACACATATGCAGACTCAGAAAAAAAACATCACATACAGCAAATTTTGTCTTTAAATTACTGAAACTTAAATTACTAAAAATCTATTTCAACGCCGGAATACATGAACTTTATATATTTACTTGAGCACTTCTACTCCTTTGCATTTCAGAGGGAAATAAATGCTTTTTACTCCACTACATTTATCTGACTGCTGTAGTTCCTAGTTACTTTACAGATTACGGTAAGACTTTAAAGGACCATACCACCCATTTTGCATGCATGAGCCTAATATATTCAATTTTCATGCATATTATGTTACTGATAATCATTTCCCAAAGGATAAAACCATATTTCAGCTTTCCTGATATTTTACAAAATCTCTTAATGTTTCAAAATCAAATATTCAAGCGATACACCCACCTTAAAAATCGATATTTCGCCTGCTAATAGTTACGCAGCCTTATGAAGTCACAGTCATTTAAATTTTTCAATAAACTCAGGTCTTCTTTTGGGACTATATTCTCCGGTGGAGACATATATTCACTCTGTGCTTTTTATTGCGCTTAAACACCAAAATTACGTAACTTCAAAAAAAAAAAAAACCTGAATACATGAATTGCTCGCGATGATGTATCACCTATCCCAAGAATGTTTCAAGTATCAACAAGTTGATTTTAATAGCGTACCAGAATGAACTGAAACTAATAGCAGAGTGGAATAAAGGAAAAAAAAATTTTAACTCATCATTCCAGTGGCATGCTTTGGGAAACGACTGTCAGTACTTTACATGCGTGAAAATTGAATATATTAGGGTCAAACATGCAAAATGGATGGTACGGTCCTTTAAATTCAACCTCAGATAAATGTCAAATATTTTTTTGGTAAAAACCTTGTTTATCTCTCTCCCAAATTAGAGATACAAAGCTATTCACTGTATTATTCACAAGTTTGGGGATATTAATTTATGATTGAACATTTTATATGCGCACATTATATTAACTGCAATAAAATGCCACTGGTAACAGTCATGTTTTAATCAAATTTAACAGGAAACACAGTTTTACAAATTACATATTTACATATTGCTGACCATACATGGTGATGATGCTACCTTTTTCCTTGTTGTTGATACCATTGGAGCTGCCTGATTTGTTTCCGTTTGTCTCTGATTTCCTATCTGTCTTCGTCGTTATCGGCCGCTCGTCATCTGATGCATCATCCCAAACTAAAACAGCAGAAGATACACAATAGCTGCGGTTACATGGACAAATAAATTTCATTTCTACTTGTGCATGACAATAAAAAGGATTTATCATTTACCATTTATCAAATATTTCTTCAACCCAATTGAAATCATTCTGATTAGAGATTCCAACTTAACTGTTTACATGGACGCTAAATAAAGTGATCCGATAAGATGTGTGTTTACTTGCCCCAAAGCATTTAATCAAAACAGAAATTTTTTGACATGAGCAAAGTGGTTCCGCCCACTGTGAAGCCTCTAATTTGCCGGAAATACAGGAGAAGAAGTATTTTTTTCTAAGGTTACTGAGAAATTCATTCATTCATTCATTCATTCGTTCGTTCCACCTGTTAATACAGTTTTCAAGATGGACCCACATTGTGGCCTGGGAACAGGATTTGCGTTTCTGCTGATCTTTCTAATTCTGCTGTTCTTTGTAATTAAGCAGCAATCTCAGCAGCACATACTTCTCATACTTCTGCTTCTCCTCCTGCAATCTTTAAATGGGGGGGAGTTCAAGAGGACCTTTACAGTTCATCAAGAACAATAAACGTTAAACCCTTTGCCCCGCCAAAGACCAGGTGCTAGTGCATGAAAGCAAAGAGTGGTGGGAGAGAGTTGTCACAGAGTTTACCGATCAAGAATGGAAGCAAAATTTCCAAATGAAGCAACTTCAACTAATGTTACCCCCCACAAGGGGCAAACGTGCAGAAAGAATATATTTATTCCAACCAGAGAAAGAAACTATCAGATTAAGCATTTACATGTTTATTAAGTGCTAATATTTTTCTACTGAACGGCTAATGAAAGGTTTAAACCGCAACCTGATCGAAAATTCCTTCCGATCAGCCCGGATCAGGCCAGTCTCTTCCGATTGAGGTAGTTACATGAGGCATTTTTATTCTGATTGGGTTATTATTTTGATTATTAGCGAAATATTAGGGTGTGTGTATAAATGCAGCTAATGATATGCATCAGAGCTTAAATCACATACAAATGTGAAATTTGTCTTAATAAAGAAAAATCAGAAATTGTGTTACTGAAATAACTGAAAACCTCACCTGATTTCTTGCAGGGATATAGACATTACCATTAAACAAACAGAGAACTAACTTCAATTTCGTTGCCATCAAGCATTTGTCTGTGTATCAGTTTCAGAATGACTCTTTTCTTTACATTTGGATCACACACTGACCCTTTAAACTGTCTAGTCACACACTGCTGACAGTGTCTGTTATATCTTTTGTGCTCACCACGATTGTCCTTTTTTGCTTTAGTCTGCATGTTCCAACGTTTCCGTTCTCTGCGTGACTTCGGCTTGAGCTTCGACAGAGGTACGTCTTCATCAGAGTTGGAGCCGTCCTGACCTGACAGGTTTAAAAGCATGGTCATTTAAATGTTTAAGAATTTCAATCACATAGAATTACAATTAATGTTTGGCCAGTCAACTGTTTAGATATTTGTCTATTCGCCCTTAGATATTCGTCCATAAACGTTCCCTCTACCAAATAAAGAGCCTATTTATTTGTGCATATTCTGATTTCCCAGTACCAGAAGCTAAATCAATAAAGAAATCAGTAATGTCGCATTAATGTGCAGTGTTAGACCACTGAGAAAATGGGTCTTAATTATCAAAAGCATATTTTTGGATATTTAAGGATTCTCTTTTTTTTATGACAATTCTGCTTTATTTGATAGGTGAGAAAATGACAGAAGCATGAAGGGAGAGAACAGTTAATATTGATGCATAGAACTCAAACAGCATTTTCTGCTCATACAGGCTATTACACTTTGATACATATATCAGACTTTAAAGGACCATACCGGCGATCGTGCATGTTTGAGTCTAATATAATCAATTTTCATACAAGTAACATTACTGACAATCATTTCCCAAAACATACTATTGGAACGGTGAATTAAAAGTTTTTTTCCTACCTTCCAGACCACATTGGTTTCAATTCATTCTGGTACGCTATTAAATCAACCTGCTGATACTTGAAACATTCTTAGGATAGGTAATACATCATCATGAACAGGTTTTTTTCGAAGTTGCATAATTTTAGTGTTTTAGCGCAACAAAAAGCGCGGAGTGAATGTATGTCTCCACCGAGGAATATAGTTCCAAAAGAGGACCTGCATTTGTGAAAAATGTAAACGACCATGACTTCTTCATAAGGCTGCATAACTATTAGCAGGCGAAACATTTTTAAGGTGGGTATCGCTTGATTATTTGATTATGAAAGATTAAAGAGATTTTTCAAAATACCAGGAAAGCTGAAATACGGTTTTATCCTTTGGGAAATGGTTGTCAGTANAGAGATTTTTCAAAATACCAGGAAAGCTGAAATACGGTTTTATCCTTTGGGAAATGGTTGTCAGTATTGTAACATGGATGAAAACTGAACATATTAGGCTCAAACATGCAAAATGGCCAGTACGGTCGTTTAAGTTTACGTGTAAACTTGAGATGTGCATTTATCACAGTAGCTTTATAATACACAAAACAATTATTAGCTGCAGCCCTAAAGCTTATTACCAACTGAAAGACCAAAAATTACTGCAGTTTATTGATTAGCATTTTTGGATTTAGGAACATAGTGTATACACACTGAATGAGCTGGGTCATTTTCAACAAATCTAATTCTTAATTAAAAGACAATAATTAAATTTTCTAAACAAAACCCATTTTATCTGTGAACAATTTGACACGATAACAGAGATTTCAATTGTTTTGCTTCTCTGCAAAAATTTCCAGAATCATATGGCCTACCACCAGGGGGCGCATCTACAGACCCTGATGGTACATGTACTACAGCTTGAGAACCACTGTGGTAGATCTTAAGCATGCTCCCAGACTTTGGAAACAATGCCCTTCCATGCACATGCATTCAAAAAAAAAAAAAAATTTAAATAAAAAATAAATTACACTATCATCCTGACTGTATGTTATTTGGATGCACTTCTAAGCAAAATCAGAAAGCTAAGGCCGTGTGAGCTAGCTACAACAGTCTAAACAAATGTCTAACTCTGCAGCTTAGATTCACTGAAATAACTAATTTATTTGCCTATCTAAAAAGTCATTTATGATATTACCGGGCATGTTGGCTTTGCTGCATTCCATTTTGTTGCTCAGTGCTAGTTAATTACAATCCCTTATCCCGAAACGCGCCAAGCCAGTCTGCTGTTAACATTAGCTAAACTCGCATTGGTGTGAAAGGTGTCGCCCGGTGAAAACTTTTCTGGTCTATCAACCTACTATAACAAACACTGTGTCAAATAATGAGGACAAAATAAATGCTTCTATAAGTTTAGAATAATTTCTCTTTCCGTTCAATCCTGTTCTTCACATTTTTCCTTCCGTTTTTCTTTTTGGACGGTTTGGCGGTCGGGCGATTGTTCTTCTTCTTCTTCTTTTTGAGGTTTATGGCGGTAGACAANGACGGTTTGGCGGTCGGGCGATTGTTCTTCTTCTTCTTCTTTTTGAGGTTTATGGCGGTAGACAAGCAACAAAGTGGTGCATTACCGCCACCAACTGGTAAGGAGTATGGACATGTGAAATTCATTATTTCTTTTATCAAAAAAAAAAAAAAAAATTAAATAGTGAAACAAAAATGAATAACATAGAGCCCCTGAACTTTGTTGTAAAATATCTTGCACATTGTAGTTTACCTTTATCATCATCAGCTCTCTTCTTTCTTATGCATATTGTAGACAATTTATCGGCAAGAATGAAAGGGAAGGTGTACAAAACGGTGGTGAGACCAGCGATGTTGTATGGCTTAGAGACAGTGGCACTGAGGAAAAGACAGGAGGCAGAGCTAGAGGTAGCAGAGACTAAAATGCTGAGGTTCTCTTTGGGAGTGACGAGGATGGATAGGATCAGGAACGAGTACATCAGAGGGACAGCGCATGTTAGATGTTTTGGAGATAAAGTCAGAGAGGCCAGACTGAGATGGTTTGGACATGTACAGAGGAGGGATAGTGAACATATCGGTAGAAGGATGCTGAGGTTGGAACTGCCAGGCAGGAGGCCTAGAGGAAGACCAAAGAGGAGATTTATGGATGTAGTGAAAGAGGACATGAAGTTAGTTGGTGTGAGAGAAGAGGAGGCAGAGGATAGGGTTAGATGGAGGCAGATGATTCGCTGTGGTGACCCCTGAAGGGAAAGCCGAAAGGAAAAGAAGATTGTAGACAATTTATCATTACATCCTCTATTGTTTCATCTCCACTACAGTAATCACATCTACCTGTATTATGTTTCCCTATTTTTTTTTAAATTTCTATTATATTGATTTAATTCTGAGACAAAAAGAAAACCCAAGCAGAAAAAAAGAAAGAGAGAGAGAGAGAAAAGGTTAATCAAAACAATACAAAACATAAATAATACCAACAGAAAAAGCATTTCACTCCCTCTTTGTATATAGCGACGAGCATTATTGCTATAACATCACAATCTCAAGAGAAATAAATGAAAATCACATAATCCAACATGGTCAGCTGCATTAATCATTCTTTTTTTTTTTTACAATTTTTATCATGAAACTATATAAATATCTTGTTTCCTGTTTTGCAATCTTTATCATAAAACTAAAAATATGTGGTTTAAATCAAGCTAATTAGTTAGAGGATAGGGCTTTTGTAGGACAAAAAAAAAATGCTGATAGTCATCTGAATGGCAGTAGATAGCTCACTTTATTACACGCGTACAAGATAAATACTCAAACAGTGAAACTTCTGACAAATAGGACATCATCTAGATACACAAGACATAAGAATGAGATCATACATGTACAGCTTAGTAAAAAAAAAAAACTCCATTGTGCCATGTACCAACCCAAAAAATTAGAGCTTGATTGAATCGGTGACTAAGAACAGAAACATGGATGTGATTTTTGTTCCCCAATTTTATTTGGGGGATTTTTTTGGTTGGCATCTCCATTTTTAACACAGTAGACTCTCTGGTGTTGTCCTGATCACATCCCTGAGAAAATAAGTCAATGTATACGTATGAACAAGGCATTTTTTTTTTTGTTTTAAATCATCATCAAACACATGGAAAATCAAAAAGTGCTATCATAGAAGTAAGACTACTTGACTCTATATCTAACCATTCAGCCATTTAATTTCCCCATTTGTACTAACACAGCAATCACATACTGTACAATGTAAATAAATGTGTGTAAAACATTGGTATGTAAAGTCTCAAAAAAGAAAACAGAGATTCTGTTTTTAAATATCGTGAAGACATAATCAATCAAAACTTAATCATTGGAGATGAAATGTTATTTATTTTAGTTAATGTTTAGGTGACTGAGAGTGTACTGATTTTTCATGCATCCAAATTTCTCAAACGGAAATTTTCTACCATTTCATCACAGAAGTGTGAAGTGCAACACTCATTAAAAGTAGACCAAATCTAAGAAAACATCAGTCTACGTTCCAGCACAGTGGATCCAGGCAGCACTGCACAGACCTTATCAAATATTTACCTTCATTATGTTTCATAGTTTATGATTTTGCATCTTGTCACCAACAGACAATGTTGCTGGCTTACAGTTTGCTATAAATAAAAGAGCTTTAACTCCTGTCTTAAATATTTTGAGCCAGACTCTGGAGAGTCCTACCTGACCCCACTGTTGGAAAGTGGTTAAAGGTGTCTGTTGCTCAGACATGTTACAGTACAGTGAAATATCATTTCAAGTGAAGCGATCCGAGTAACTCAGTTCGGGTCTGATACGCTGTCCTGTGCAACCCGTGTTTTAATGCTGGTGTTTTTTGAGTGCTCTGGGACAGAGTTTACACAGCAGCCATCTTACTGGCCTCTCGGACCCCACTCAAGTAGGCCCCTGTCACAGTCTGAGGGAAGTGCCTGTTGGTAGCCTGAAACAGCAACAAAAAAAAAAACATGAATGGCAAAAAATTTGTTTCAAGTGGTACTCCAAACAAAATCCATCCTTNCAAAAAAAAAAACATGAATGGCAAAAAATTTGTTTCAAGTGGTACTCCAAACAAAATCCATCCTTTCAGTATCCAACAATCCTTCCCTGTAGCCTTGAAAGGTGACTGTAAAAACTTTGTTTCCCCACCGGTGGAAATCAGCAGCTTTGATCTGATTAAATTATGTCAGTTTATAATGAAAAGCAATGGCGAGAAATTTTTACAGAAAAAAAATTTAAAACATCTATAGAAATGACTCCTGTACTACCACTGTCCATTCTTTATTTTCAGTATGTTCCAAATGCTTCTTGTTTTGAGAATATATCACCAACTATGGCACTTCTGGCCATGCTTCAGCTTTGAAGAGGGCAATGAAAAAGTATATTGAGTTTTATCTCAGTAAAATTTATCATGCTGCGCACAAAGAAGAGGATTATGCTGCAGGAGTGGTTGAAGAAGTTTGTATAGACATTTATTAAATATACTATACTTGAGTATAAGCCGATCTTGTACAACCCAACCCTCTGATTTTGACCTGCAAATTTATATTTTTAAAGAAACCTGTGTATAAGCCGACCCCCTGATGTTGTTTCATCAATTTATTTGTTTAGCAAATTACTGACCAATCACAACAGCGCTTACTGGCCACCGCAAAATGTGCTGGATAAGATGTTTAGTCAGGAAATATCTCATTCTAAGGTNGCTTACTGGCCACCGCAAAATGTGCTGGATAAGATGTTTAGTCAGGAAATATCTCATTCTAAGGTACGATTTAAACTGTTTTCCATGGGTAGTTGTAGTGGGTAGTATTTCCACCCCTGGAAATTTCATTCTCTGGGATCAGTTTTGAATTTCTCTTGTATAAGCTGAGCTCCCAATTTGCTTTGTGAAATTTGGTAATAAAAACTTGGCTTATACTCAAGTGTATATGGTACTTATTTCTACCATAAAAATTGGTCACCATCGGAATAAGTCAGAACCGACTAAATTCAAGCCAACCATGATATAAATAAGTTTGGCAGGTATTATAGGATCAGACCCAGTGTAATCAAGTATGAAAAATTGTTTAATATTAGAAATATAAATAATTCAACTGAATAGGCTAAATTTATACAGACAATAATATTTAATTTTTAAGTGACTGTAATTTCTCAGTGATTATTTGTCCCTTAGAGGTCTTGGGTGAAGGATGCTGATTGTTGTCAATCCTTCTTATGTTTGTGTGATTTTTCCATATGGACAAAACTGAACTAAACTGAACCCGTAGAACCCAAATTTTGTTCAGTCACAGTAGCGCTGGTATCTGCTAAGTGTTGTGGGAAAATGCCTAAGGAAGATTGTTTATCACCAACGACATCAACTAAAATCTCAAATTACTGCTTTACAGAAACATGGACCTGAGTTGAATACTGGTAGCAGCCTTACCTCTCCAGCAAAGAACACTTTTCCCTGCAAGTCTTCAGCAAGGACATCATAGGCCTCTCCGCTGCCCCCTGTCTTCACAAAGCTGTAAGACATCTGGGACCAAATGTCTTTGCTCCAATGTGTGACAAAGAAATGTTGTGGCTCTGGGACATCCTATAAAGGACAACAAAAGGGAAACGACAACAACAACTGAAAAGTTATTACAGTCAAGAAAAGACAGGAGACAAATGCAGGAAATTAAAAAAAAAAAATCCAAATAAGTGGTTAAGACACAATACACCATAGCTGCAAAAATATCAGTATAAATGAGGCTTAGGTCTCAGCAGAATATACATTACCTGTTCCTTGAAGAGTTCCCGTAGAACCCTCATACACTCGTCTACCACCTCCTTGTCCTCCATGTCCCAGACTGCCGGCACAGCATCACCAGCGATAACAGACATGAGGACAGCCTGTTTCCCCTGCAAACACACAACGACAGCATGAGGACTTAGGGCGTGTCATTATGATATGGGTTCAAAATGTAAATTCAGCTCATTTTCCAGTTTGTCAAGCAGTAACATACAGTTAACTACTTAGGAGATTGGGGGTGAGTGAAACAAACCTGTGGATCCATGTCATAGAAGACACTGAACATGCCTCTCTTGTTAGGACTCGGAGGGATGTGACCAAAGTAGTCTGCTCCTTGGATTTTCTTGTCCCAGAATCTGTAGGGGAACTGAAGAGCAATCTGCAAGAGGTTTTAAAATAATTTCAGTGTTTAAAATGGACCAACCAGGGCAGAGAGTTGAACATTTGTTGAATTTACTGACAAATTAATATTTCCAATCAATGTTTCAAATAAATGCTTCTATTAAGCAAGTGACCTTGGATACCAGATCCCAACATTTTGTAACCAGTTAAACTTTTCTGCCTTCAATCAAAACATTTTTAATAAATGCAAACATTTTACCAATATTTGGTAACCTAAAACATTGGTTTGCTACATCCATTGATATTGTTTGTTACATCCATTACCTTTTCTATGATACCTGCGCCAAGACTATGGATTGCTTTCATTTTCCTTTCAGGAAGTGGAGGGTTGAACTGAATCACATTTTTCTGAAGTAAAGTCAATGGGACTATAACAAGAACCTGAAAAAGAAGAGGACGTTAAAGAGTCACAAAATGAAACACTGGGAGCCAGAATGCTGAACGGCTGGCTACGACAGTTCAGAAATCACTGCTTACAACTCAGCTTTGTAAACAGGGCTCTATATGTGACATTCTGCTGCATTTAGCATTTATGCTTTATTATCTAACAAGTTCTGTATTAGCTTAATTCACAAAATAGACACAGAAAGTAGTACTACTTTCTGTGTCTGTTTTGTACTATTTCTGCTATGCTGTCATCTTTAATTAACCCTGTTAAGTACTTTGTGACTTTGAAATTAATACATTATGTGGATTATGTATTATTTCTCCTTATCACAAAATTGTTTGCTTCTGGTCCTGTCAAACAATCTGGTGAAATACAAAAAAAGATAACTAAGCTGACACGTCCTCTGCATGTCTTCTGTCTGTCCAAATAAGAATTACATACATGTCCACAGACCCCAGGTTGAGAAACAATGCTCTATAATATCTAGAGAAGGTTCTGATATATTGGATATTTGGCACTACGCCAAAACGAATTTCACACAACCACAAAGTTTAATTTATTTCTATTCTCTCTTTGTAGTACCTTCTGTGCTGTCCATTGGGATCCATTGGAGGAAGTAACTCTGACAATATCACCTGAGTAGTCAATGGCCTGGACCTGAAATGAAGAAACAAAATGTACACTTGAGTTTTTATGATGTGATTTATCTATGCTTCCAACTTAGCGTAGAGAAAATAGTAAGTGAGATTGAAAAGCCGAGTTACAAACCGGACAGTTTGTGCAGATGTTGAGACCCTCAGCCAGTTTGTGGAGTAAAACAGAGTAGCCCTTGTTGAGTAAAGTGTGGTCTCCTGAGAACTGGGCAAAAAACTCATTGTGGTCCCAAGATCTTGCTGACACCTACAGGAAGAAATCTGCACAATCAATATTTTTCACAAGTCTCAAGCCTGCAACTAACTAAACAGATACTCAGTAAAAAAAAAAAAAAAAAAAANAAAAAAAAAAAAAAGAGACAAAAATTTTTACAGTTTCAAATTTTCAGACCTGTTCTAATGTGCTTCCACAGGCATACTCCAGGTTGCTGAGATGAAACTGAAGCACCTTCTCCTCCAACTCACTGAACTGGATCCCAGATTCCTGAAGAAAGTTCTTTTTCACCTCCTGGACTTTTTCTGGAGAGATAAAGGAATGTCTCTCCATAGTGAACAATGTCACAGAATGTCAGTTTTTAAAAAGTTTTATTTAAATAACTATTTATTCAACTAGTTTTAGTTTTCAAGGACCATACCGTCCATTTTGCATGTTTGAGCCTAATATTTCATACATATAATATTACTAACAATAATTTCCCAAAGCGTACTACTGGAATAGTGAATTTAAAAAAATCTTTCCTACCTTCCAGACCTCCATTGGTTTCAGTTCATTCTGGTACGTTATTAAAATCAACTTGTTGATACTTGAAACATTCTTGGGAAAGGTAATCCATCATCACAAACAAGATGTATATTCAGATTTTTTTTGAAGTTATGTAATTTTAGCGTTTAAGTGCAATAAAAAGCGCAGAGTAATCTGAAAATGCTTCCTAGTGGTGCATTCTAGTGCTGTAGTGAAGAACTCACAACAGAAAGTATTTGGAAGCAAAATGGCCAGGATAGTCCTTTAAAATCTGTCATTTAGGCAGCCTGTATGATCATTTAAATACTTCTCTCTGGTGACCTGATTTTATAATTTTCCACCTGCCACCTGTTCCAAGTAGAAAATAAGCCTCACCTATCCAGAAGAGTCAAGTTAGCAGACCAAAACTGAATTAGGAGGTATAGAAAATGCCATAGTGGGAATCCAAACAACAAATTTATCCAGATAACTGAACTAAACATTATATGGGTTCTACATGTTAAAGGGGCTTTTACAAATCTCAGTGGACTTGCTTAAGTAGATGAAAATAATCATTGCTTTTGTTGATAAGTGTAGCACCTCCCAGTGGCGTATCCTGGTTCTGTGACTTGTCCTTTCTCCACTCTGACACCACGTCCAGGATGGCGTTGAAGTGGAAGTCCATGCGCTTGTCAATGGCCGTATCAGTAACCTGCCCTCCCTCCTGGAACAGGTCACATCTCTCTCCCAGCTTGTGCATCTTGATGCTCATCTGCAGTAGAACAGTTACGATTCATTACAATTATGATACAGATTCTGGAGTCACAATTGTACGAAGACACCACAAGATAGTGTCCTTTTTTGTTTAGCAGTAACTAATAACTACTAACTATTAACTAATATTAAAAAAGAACCAAGAATAAAGATTGATTTAGATTCATAACCAGACTACCCATGGGGCAAAAGTTCATGATTTTTTTTTTTTTTTTTTTTTNTTTTTTTTTTTTTTTTTGTTAATAGTCTTGAAACTTTTTAAAGACTTAAAGTTAAAGTCTGAGAAGAAAGTTCAACATCTTGCATGGTAAAGAACCAGATACTGTATGTTTCTGAGGAGGCAGTGGAGACCAAGCAAAAGGTAAAAGGAGAATGAATATTAGACTTACTGGATATTCATCAGGTGGACAGATACATGATATAACACAAATGGAATGCTAATGTTGCTGTGTTTCTACTGAAAGTTTTAGTAGCTAGTCACGTTCACATTAACAACTTGAAAAGCCAAGTTGAAGTCTGGCTGAAAATCACATAATACAGCTTTAAGGCTAAGTTTATAGATCTTTTATCAAGTCTGTTCTTGATTTGTTGGTATGTCCCCCTTTCTTTAATGTAAAACAGAAAAATTCACTAAGATGGTCAAGGTCTGCAGCAAAATCACTGGTGCTCAACAGGAAAGTATATCAGATTTGTACAAGAAGTTGCTAAAGAAACGGAGTCCATTATGTGTGACAGTTATAAATACTCTCTCATACCCTCTGCCATCTCTCAATTCTGCAAGAAAAGGTCACGCACATGCACATCTAATTTGTGTCTAGTCACTTATTTTAACTTATTTTTGAATAGTTATGTATGTAAACTATGCACTCTATGTTTTGTACTTCCAGGTTGTTATGTTTTTGACCAATTGCTCTTTGAGGACAAATAAAGTACATATTAAGTGATTAAGTACATAAAAATTTGTACCTGTTCACACATAAGGGCAATAGGGTTGTTTACGCAGCCATTGACAATTTGAGCTCCTCGACCCACAATGACGCCCAGTGAAGTATCATCCCACACCCGGCCTCCAATTCGCTCTCTTGCCTCAAGCACCACCACCTGTAGTACAATGAAAATGAAGAGCATAAAGGGGGCGGATCTATGACAAACTAACAAAGTGTTATAAAGGCACAAATACATCTGACAGGGGCTCGGCTACGCCAAGGATAGTTACCTGAGTGCCAAAGTTTTGCAACTGCCGTGCAGCAGCCAACCCTGATGCACCTGCACCAATGACAATAACGTTCTTCTGCAAAAAATGATAAAATGAGCATGAGCCTGAGCGATTAACTTAAAAAATGTTTTTAAAGTACGGATGTAATTGTTGTCTAATGGTTTTATGATTAAGTAAAAGTGAGAATACTCACAGAGTGGTATTTTTCAGGGAGCAGAGGCTGTTTGACTGCCAGCACTCCTGTGTTGATCAGGCCCTTCCTGGTCATGAAGTGCAGCACTCGGTCCATTTCCTGCACGCATCGCACACGCACCAGTCCTCGAACAACAATGTGTGGCGCACATTTCTGGGAAGTCAATACTTCCTTTAGGGAGAAAAAAAAAGAGGATTTCATGTCTGTTTTGAGGCTTATTCTTTTCTGAAGATTGCAATCAATTTCTCCTGGTGAAATGAAAATGATATGCAGAAGATGATATTAAGATGAGATATTAAAAGAAAGAAAAGACATTTTGGAAGGCAGTTTTGGAGACATCTGCAGCATACCTTACAGTTCCTGTGCCAGGAGGCCAGAATAAGGTTTCGCAGAGCCAGATACATGGTGGGATCGCGGGAAAATTCCGGAAACTCATAAAGCTCATCCAGCTCCATCATATCTGGTCGCACGCAGAGAGCTTTACCGCACTCATTAGGCTGGTAGAAGGGCTGAAAGTATGGGCACAGTCCTGGAACTGCAGAAAGAAATGGTAATTATAAAGTTGGCCTCCACCCTGCCTTTTATGAGATCATATATTAGGACACCTCGTCATGATTTATTGCTTACTTTTAGAATAGTACAGTATTATTGGCTGTTGAATAATAATAATAATAATAATAATAATACCATTTCTTCCACAGACTTACTTTGGGGCTGGACAGCTCTGCAGTGATCAGCCCGCAGCTCAGCCAGAGTCAGGGACACATTGCTGGGAGATCCTGAGGGACTCATTCCCACACAGTCAGGGTAGTAGGCAGCGAGGAAGGGGCTGGCTGGGCTTTCTTTAAACAACGGGGGCAAAATCAGCATAGAATGCCACCAGCTGTCCGTCACCTCAGCCACTCTCTATGCCAACAGAACAGCTCAGGATGAAAACAGAAGACACAGTTCACAGTCGTACCTGTTTATCAGTGGCACACATGCAGATACTGGATGCATGAACTTTGGGAATGAATGCATCTCTTAAATAATGTGTTAAATATTAAATGTTCTGTGTGGATGATTTTGCCGGGTTACATCTGGCTAAAACTGAAGTTAAAGAACAAATTTCATCTTGTGAAAATTGCAGAGATCTTAAAACAAATCAAAGCAGACAAGTCTTCCTAAACTAATGATGTCTTTTGATGAAGGACATTTGAAACTGATTAGTGTACTGCACTTTCAGTTCATATTGTTTTATGCCCCTGTTAAGTTCCCCTTCTTTTAACTTCCCTGTTTCATAAGGTGTTAGTTATTTACTTACTAAGTCCTCTGGTTGGGAGCACTGGTCTGGTCCCTCACTCTGTAGGCCAAAACACAGCAGGATAATCAATCAAACAAAAAAAAAAAAAAAAAAAAAAAAACATAATTGTTACTGGCTGTCAGAATGGCTGTTTTAATCTAGCTAATCTAGCTCCTCTTTACCTTGATATTATTGAACTTCATTCCACAGCGATATGTTGCTGCCAGGGAAGCAGTGAGTTGAATCTCCTTGGTCAGCTGACGCCATTTTCTACAGTCTGGTTTAGTGCATTGAACCTGAAAGGAAAATACAAATGGTTGTATTTGTAACATTAACCACAATCAGCTGTTTAACAGGAGACAAAGAAAACTTACCCAGAATGGTAACTGCTGATCTGCCATGAAGGCCTTAAGACTGGGCTCACTTTTTCCATTACTAGTCCAAACTTTCTTCCATGAGGAATATGTCTCATAACCATCTTTGTGACTGAAGTGTGAGAAAAGAAATCAAAAGGGGTATATTTATAATCGCAAAAGGAACAGCATGCTTCCTGCTTGCTGAAATGCTGGAACGTGTAAAGTTTTCCCCTTATGGCCTTGATGCAGCAGTACTTTAATCAATATCACTGTGACAAAATGGTTCTTATCAAAATATTTTGATAATTCACCGGTAGTACTGTATCAAGGCTATGTGAGCAGCACTGCCCTTAGAATTACTTTTACCTTCTATAATAATGATCAAAACATTCGTTGCAAAAATGCTCTCCACATGACAGATGATACCAGCGAGATGTGTATCCGTTTTTGGCACACCTGAGAAGAAACAAAGAGTTACAACATATGCTGCTTAATACGTTCACACCAATTACCACAGGTGATTTATTTTAAGTTCTAATTCTATTATTAATAGCAAATTAGTGCTGAAAGTATTAATCAATTAGTCGATCAGAGTAAATGACTCAACAGCAATTTTAAGAATTCTTTAAGTTGTTTTATTTGCCACATTTCTGTTTCTTATCATTTAAACTATTTAGGTTTTTAGCTTGTTGTTCAGATAAAACAAGAAATCTCACAACAATAAACACTAAGTAATTAAAAGTAACACACACATTAATTGATAATAAAAATAATCATAAAGTTGCAGTCCTAAACGCACTACCTTTCAGATGCACTAGCGAAACAAACGGGGTATGTGGCAGAGCATCCAGCCTTCTCACATTTCCTGAACTTCTTCTCAGACTGGTCATCTTCCTCTTCTGTGTCTGTGGCTTTTCTTTTGTTCTAGAATCGAGTGGAGAGTGGACACATGAAAAATGACTGTTTATGGCAGGCAAACAGAGACAGAGCATGGTGCTGCAGTTTACCTGTCCAGGTGGTGGGTTGTTGGTGCGCTTAACTCGGACATTGAGCTGCCTTCCAGAGGACCGAAGGGCCTGGCTGTCCCCAGGTGACTCCCCTGAGCTCCTTTTCCTGGCCCGTCGAGCACCAGAGGCATTACCAGGATAGTCTAAACATTAAGGAGCACATGTAGTTCTCAAAAGTGTGGATAATGTAGTACTAGCTTAGATCAATGGGTTCTTTGCTGTAACTTATATGATGAGGCTGAAGCTGGCTTCTGATTCCAGTGGCATGGACTTGACTCAAGTCAAATATTTGCCGAACTTGAGACTCAACTTGAGAAAACAAAAAAAGGCTTGCAACTTGAAATTGCCTTCAACATCAGTTAACTGTGACTTCTTGGACTTGAGCCTTGATAAATCCTCCAAGCCAAATGTTAAAAATTACACATTTAAAATGTGTGTAGTGAGTCAGCTGTTCATTTCCTGCAAACTGTCACTTCCCAGATCCATGTTCAACTAATCAGACCACCAATCAAGTTGCACAACAACAACAAAGTCCAAATAACAGTCCAAACAAGCTAAATCTCATTTCATGTGAAATTGTATTAAAGTATAAAGTCATATTTATGTGTATCAAATTATAGAGTTTATCTGGAAAGTCATAGATGCAAATTTTAAATCCATAAAATGTGTAAATTGAATATACTAATTAATCATCACACATTAAATCTGGCATGCAGCATATCATGACTTCTTTAGGACCGCATTAGAAGTGAATTATGACTTGGATTTGGCCTTTCCAGTCTTGACTTGGGTGCCAAGACTTGTGACTTACTTGTGACTTGCAAAACAATGAAACAAAACAATGTCCCACAACAAAACAATGTCCCACCTCTGTCTTATACACAGTTTCCAATTTCAAGGGAAAACCGAGAAAAATTGTTACCCATACACAAAAGTCAAACATGTACAGATATCATATTTTTAAATCCTGTGTGAAAAAGAAAAAGATGATTTAGCCTAAACTAGGAGACCACATAGGCCAGCCAGGTCCACATCAAAGCTGCTGAACATGAAGTAGAGCAGAAAGACTGATATCCACTCTGATTTTTGTCAAACTTTTTTTATTTATAAAACTGAGAAAGGAAGCCTTAACTGTTTTCTGTCTTTCCAGACCAGTTGAGTCCTGCTTTTCTGTGGTTAGACTTGTCAAACCTTCACCACATTGACACCGAGAGTACAAAGAGTGTATTCACCAAACACGAAACAATTATTCTCTGTTAAAACAGAAAAGAAACGAATCGAAAGCCAGCTTCAGCCTCGTACTGATGTGGCCCTGTATGGAAGACAGACAACATGAACTCCAAATGTATTCCAGTAAGTAACTTTAGAAAATAATTACATAATTTGCCTTAGTTATTGAAAGGAGACACGAATGAGCATGTAAACACAACCAATGTGACGGCAGTTATTAGATAAAAACAAAAGCTCTTTAAACCTGCCAAACAATGTCAGTCTGTCAAACGTAGCATGTAGCACATAGCAGCAATGTGATATGCAGACTGACCTGCGTCCGTCAGCATGGCTGACTGCCTTCTTTCTTTGCGACTCAGGATTTAATGGCGTTTTATGAGTTCCTGTGAAGAATTTTATTGTAATACTTGTTTCCTTTTATTGTTGTAGGGGAAAATCAAGGCGCTGTTGTCGCCTGAATTACTACTTCCGGTTTTGAAGAGGAAGTGGGCGTGGCGAATATAAGTATGGTACTTTAAAAAAAATGTTTCTATTTTTTTTCATTTTTCTTTTTTTAAATTAGAACATCCTGTTCTTTTTCTTTTTATTTATTTATTGAGTTAAACATATTTGATGTTTTTGTTTGAATATGTACGATATCTTTTTATTTTTCTGTTGTTTTTTTATTTCTTTTTTTTTAAGGAAGGTATCTAGGTATCTAGTATCTTTATTCTTCAGAGTACAAGATTGTAAAAGTAGTTGTTATAGTTGTTGAATATCGTTATAATTGTAGTTTTATTTTAAGAAGGCTTTGAGGTTGATAAAGCCTACAAGTGCTCCTTATTTGCCAAAAAAAAATATTTAGTTCGACCAGATTAGACTTAAATCCGCACACTACGTTTGAACACACGTTTCTACAAAGTATGTACGAGAACAAGGTGACAGTAAGTGTATTAATTCAAATTTGTGCAACAGGTGTTTGGGGTTACGGAGCAGATGGGCGTTTCTCTGAGTATTAAGTTTGAGCTCTCCTGCAGTCCGTACTACACGGTAACTATAGCAACAGCAATACGTCCTCACAGGTGTTCAGTGAATGTTACAGACGGGAGCGAGGAAGATGTTGGAGACTGAAGTTTCTTTAACTTTTATTAAATTTTCGTTTAATTACTTTTTTTTTTCGCGGAGTTTTATTTCTAGCTAACAGTCCAGATTCGACCAGCCACTGTCTTTCGCTGAGGCAGGAAAGTAAACTGAAGTTTGAAACTCAGAAACAGTATCTACATAGCCAGTGCTTTTCATGGCAGATATCTCGGGAAACTAGCAAATGAACGAGCAGTGTTTGTCTCTTGAATCAAGTAGTTCCTCAAAATCTACAAATGGATTCAGGCAAAGTCGTGCAAAGAAGAAAACCTGATATTCCTGCAATGAGACAAACAGCAGTACACACGAGTCAGCCTGTTCAGGAGGTACGTTAAGCTCTTTCTTCATTTCCATAATGAGTCATTAACTGTTAAAACTAGTTATTAACTGTTAACACTAATTATACTGTTATGTCCCTTCAGGCGTCAGTTTCAACCACTATTTGATTTATAAAATCCACTTATTACTAACAATGTGAACCAAACTGAGTGTAACATGCTGCCAACCCCAAGCCTTTTAATATAGAACATAACAATGATTTTTGTGTTATTAATGTTTTCTGATGCTGTCATTAGTAGTATCTCTAAACACAATAACAAAATAAGCTATTTTCATTTATGATGACCTGAGGAAAAAAAAAATCACAGAAATCCAAATGTCATGAAAATTTTCACCTCAGTTGTAATATATCAACAGGTCACCACTAAATGTCTTGAACTCAGTAAAGTGGTTCGTCTTCTTGAGGATCCTTTGACTGTAAGTTAAAAGTTGAATGTCATTCAACTTTTTCTTTAATTAATTCAGTTTTAAGTTGGTATGTTATAAGAGTATCATATATTCTGATTTTGCTAAAGGCTACTTTGAAGGAGAGGCACCTTTTTGTACTGCAGAAACTGCTGAAAAAGAGCCAAAATGGCTTTGTATCCTTTATTCTGTATTTAATCTTCTGACTTTTCTGGTGGGGTCAGCTACTCTTTCTCATTCCAAAAACTCGCTTTTCTAAAATAATCTCTCCCAAGTGGCAAACAGTCAAATTTTCCTCATTATTGTCCCCTGGTACAGTGATGGAAATAGATTTGCTGTCATGCAACACACACAAACCCACACCCACACACACACACACACACACACACACACACAACCAAACACAATCCCCAAGGCTATAATTTACACCTGTATTGTTGTCTATCAGCATTTTCCCTTCTCAAAAATAACCCCATTATGATGATGACTCTTTGCCAGTGACTTCTTCGCCTCACTGGGAATTGATTGCTGTTTAACTGAACCAAATGTCAGAACTTCCTGAACAAACTATTTCCAGCGTTTGAGGGAGCTAACAGGCATTGCTAAAATTCTCAACATCTGTGCTGAGAAAGTGAAGGATCATCCTGAATACACAGCAATTTTGTGTGACACTCTAAAAATCTGTAGGTAAGAATCTCCAGTTGAAACTTGGATCACCAATTTCTAGTTTGAAACACTGTATACATCACTGTGTTCCTCTGTTTCCATCTCAGGCTTCCTTTCCTGAAGGAGAAGGTTTCTGATGAGCTGACCTATGCAAAAGACGTCACAGAGTTTTTCTCCCACATGGGTACACAGCTCAGTTTTTTAAAAGAACCAAACAACTATTTTTGCATGTTATAGTCATTTAATTAGAAATTGAAGATACCAATCATTTTTCAACACATACCATAAAAATTGTTTTCTTACCTTATAGCCATTGGTTTCAGTTAAGTCCAGTACAGTAAGAACATCAATTTGCTGAGACTTGAAACTTTCTTAAGACAGCGCAACTGTTTGAATGTAAAAAAATAAACAAATCCACATTATGCCTTGCACAATGTTTGTGATTGCATAGCATATTTCTTCTGATTTAATTTCTGAATAACAGCTCAAGATTGCAATAAGTTTGAGTGCAGAATCATTTATACAACTGTATTACAACATGATTGTAGCATATTTTTGATGAAAAATAAAGGTAACAAAATATAATTCCTAAATCCATTGCTGGCTTCAGCAGTGTCCTATGTAAATGTTGTTTTGTAATTAATTTTAAAGGTGATAGAATGTTTACTGTGATGGAATACCTCAAGTAAGTTTCAAGTCTCTGTAAGTTCTTTTTCATATCATACTGACTTTAACTGGAACCAATTTCTGCCGGAAAGGTGGGAAATCAATCTCAGCACGCATTGGAAAAAGATCAACAGTAATGTAAAGGGGCTTGAAAATTTAAAACCACCAGTCTGGATTTAACAAAGAAAGCAGGTTCTTCAATCAAGTGATCGACAGATGTGTTTCTGTTGGCAGGGTGTCTGATGAGGGTGTCAGATGCTGAAGTGAGACAGCAGATATGTGACACTGTGAAGTCATTCTACAGCTGTGTGTCTCCTAAACAGCTGCTTGATGGTATGGACCATCCTGCCAAACCAGCGGTTCGGTCTCCCCAGTCCAGCAAACGGTTTTCTACACTTTCACTAAGTGAGGCCCTCTCATGGCTTCTCTGGTGGTGTGGTCATGTTCTCAGTCTTATTTTCTTTCTTCTTTCTTTTTCTTTTCCAGAGTGTCTCTGACTGATAGATCAGAATATTAGATATTATCAGGCAATATTGGCTGAATACAGATTAGTCATTATTGATCCATGTAGTTGCCAAACTTTGAAGGATTCTTGCTAAAACTGAGTTGGTGTATGTATATCTAGGTCAGCGGTTCTCATGCTGTGGTATGTGTATCACTTGTGGTACTTGATACTCCCTCTATGTCAGATGACTTACATGACCTTGATGACTTACACCTTTTTTCGGTGATTTTTCTGTATTTCTTCTTCTTCTTCTTCTTCTTTTTTTTTTTTTTAAGTTGAATTGATGTTGTATTAGTGAGGTGCTACTTAAATGTTGTGGCTTGTTCAGTGGTGGTACTTAGTTCAAACAGTTTGAGAACCCTTGATCTAGGCAAGCAAATAAACAAGGACCAACAACATTGACCCAAGAAATACATCATCAGTCTTTAATTTCTTTGTTCATACGTAATTATTTGCTTATATTGTTTTCATTGTGTTGTTCTTCTGAATCTGTGTCCCTAATTTGTCCATTAGTCACTTTTTTTTTGCAAATTTTTAATTTTACACTTTTTAAAAAATATTTTTCTGTTGTATCGCTGTCCTTGTTGTATGTTGTTCCTCTATTGACCATTTTTTCCTTTTCTTTCTTTCTTTCTTTCTTTCTTTCTTTCTTTCTTTCNTTGTTCCTCTATTGACCATTTTTTCCTTTTCTTTCTTTCTTTCTTTCTTTCTTTCTTTCTTTCTTTCCTCATTTTTTACTCTTTCACCATTGTGGATTTCTGCAGGGCTCCAGCCGACCTCTCCAGGTTTCAGGTTGCAGCTGTTAGAGCGCAGCAGCCTGGCTCAGACTCTGCTGCTTTCCCTGGCCGCTCTGGAGAACCAGCCTGCCATCAAGCTGCAGCTCCTGCAGACGCTTCAGATCCTCTCCAGCACTTCTGGTCAATAACTATGGTTTAAGCATCCATGATGAAGGGGGAATCTGTCAGACATGTCCAACAAATGACCTTTTTCATTAGATAAAGTAGCTCACTGTCAAGAGCAGAAATTGCCTCATTACATTTAACAATCAGATACACAATCAAAACAGTGATTTTTAAGTGTCCTTGTGTCAATGTCAGCAGGTCAGTGGATTGTTTGTTTTCAAATCACTAATCACTTCTTCTTTAATCACATTTTATTTTATAACCACAGATGCAAACTCTGCTTTAATACTAAATTCACGAGGAGCAGAGACAATCTGTCTCCACATGAATGAGCCCGACCCATCTGGTCAGGTTCTGCTCCGCTCCTCTGAAATCCTCTTGAACCTTCTGGAGAAGGGCAGCAAGGATGAGGTCACCGCTCAGCTCAGCAGCATGGAGTGTGTCATGTATGTGTCTGATGGGGTTTTAACATTGTTTTGAATGTCGTTGACTTCATCATTTAGCAACTCTGATATATAAACTTTAATCGCGAGAAGAAGAAATTACCATCCGTCCTTCCTGACACCTTCCAGAAATGTTTTAATGATTTTGTGCTATCAGTCAACAAACCATTTTGTTCAAATGAATGTTCAGTCTATTATTTTAAAACTAACATGTTTATTTGTGTCATAGATCTTTGAAAGAAGCATTTTTTCACCTGTTGTTGAACGGTTTGCAACATTCTGACCTCCAACTCAGAAATGACCTCCTTGTGATCACAACTCTCATTGCTGAAAATCCAAACTCCCTGCTCATTGTGAGTACAGGTAATTAGTACAGTAATTAAACAATAAAGTACTTAGATAATCTCAAAATATAGAAATATATAATCTTACAGTAAAATATAGAATATTACAGCAGTAGTAAACAAGCAAAATATAGAATCTTACACAGCAAATTCAGCAGAGTCAAAATAACTCTGTAAGAGTTAATCTCAACACTTTCAAAGTGNCTTACACAGCAAATTCAGCAGAGTCAAAATAACTCTGTAAGAGTTAATCTCAACACTTTCAAAGTGCCTCATGGGGTCCACTCCCAAAAGTGTTATTTTAACACTTTTCAAAGTGTTAGCATTTTAACACTATAATGGAGTAAATATTAACTCTGTGCAGAGTTGAAATTTAACACTGCTCGACACTACAAAGTGTTAAATATTCTCAACACCAGTGTCAGGAGTTAAAACTGAACTCTTTTAAAGTGTGACATATTTTCAACACTAGTGTAAGGTGTTAAAAATTAACTCTTTTATTGTGTAATTTTTTAACTACTTAAGAGTTACCCTCTAATTAGCATATTGTGTGTAAATATAGTACAATACAATTTAATGTATGTTAAAAAATGACAGACCTATCCTGTTTGCTTCAATCCACATTTTTATTTCAGAAAATCTTAATCTGACTATAATGCTGTCCAACACTAATCTCTCCTCTTCATCATCAGCATGATAAAGAGGAGAAGAACACTTCTCCCTGAACAAAGTGGAATTACTTTGCTCAATTAGAAATATTTCTCAGTTAAAGCTTATTAAAGCTTCAACAACAAAACAGCAATATAACAGTTAATAGTAAGCAGAATGCAGCAGGGATATCATAACAAGAACACACACTCTCTCTGATGGTGACACACCAAAAAGTAGAATGCATTCAAATGTAACTCAAACTGTTACAGCTGCAACAAATAAACTTATACAAAGCTGTAACATTCACAAAAAGGATGATAACAGATATTTACAACAGAACTAGAACTCAGAGCATGTAACACTGCTGCAAGCATGCTGGGAGAATCAGAGCAGCTCAATCCACCGTCGCTACAGTGTGTTTACTGCAGACTTTGCATGTCGCCTTTAACAGCAACTTTTAACTTCTCATGTTGGGCCTTTTAGAGCCTTTGTGTGAAAAACAATAACCTCATTCTAACTCCGTCCAGGAGTATCACCTGCTAGCATGAACTCTTTGATAGCATGGCTGCTATTCATAAAGAGAGTGTGGAAAACTTGGATATGATCAAAAACAGTCAAATTTAAGGAAATTAACATTTAAATGTTTACCTAAAAATGAATTTTGAAGTTAACCATTGTTGTTGTGACTGCATGTTATGCTCAAACTAATGAAGCAGAAAAAACTCCCAACACCCTCAGAGTTGAAAGCCAGTGTCAAAAACTTCCAGATCATCAAATCAACACCGTCAGTGTTGATTTGACAAAAATGGCTTCAACACCCAATTTTGACACCAACTATTTAGTTGACCGGGTGTCAAAAGAGGCATATTACATATTATTATATTATGCATATTATTATAAATCCATAGTTAGATTAACTCCAGACGTAGTTGGATTGACACTCTTTTCATCAACACCAGAATTTTAACTCTGCTGAATTTGCTGTGTACAGTATTTCACGTTATAGTTTTACTGACATAACTATGGCCAATATGTTTATGGCTTTTCAAGATTTGTCACTTTGTTTGTTTCTAATTTTCAGGAGAGTTTATTTGCCAAGCAACTCATGGTTTTCATCACATTTCCAGAGCGTGAGATGATGCTTTTCCTACACATTTCAGCAATTACTGTGGAGTAAAAATATTTCTGATTACTACAATAGCATCTCCAATGATAACATTATTTGTGTTTTAGTGAAAACTCACAACCCTTTGTTTGGCAACCTCAAACTTAACTACAATAATGAAGACTTTAATATGAAGAAGCTGCTGTTGAATCTAGTCGTTTTAATGTCAAAGGACTATTCTGCTCTACAGGTCAGTCACAGACTCAGTCAGTAATTATGTAAAAGTGTTTGAATAATTGAAGTGATGTTTCTGAGTCTGACATTTGATTTCTCCTCATGCTCTTTTCTCCCAGCTTTTCAGAGACAGCCGAGTAATGCTGGCTCTTCTGACATTGGTGAAACCGCCTGCTGCCTC
Organism: Lucifuga dentata; assembly: GCA_014773175.1. Classification (NCBI taxonomy): domain Eukaryota; kingdom Metazoa; phylum Chordata; class Actinopteri; order Ophidiiformes; family Bythitidae; genus Lucifuga; species Lucifuga dentata. The sequence continues at coordinate 55,173 of VXCM01004066.1, forward strand.
CCCTGAAGGCCGCTCAGGTTTGCGTCACTGGTCCTCCATCCAGCAGGAGGAGCTCCAGCTCCAGGCGCTGGTCACCCTGGCCACCATTGCCCCTCTCATTTTAGACGACTACATGTTCTGTCAGGGAAACACATGTCTGCTGCTCCTGCTGGACTGGTGCACTGGGCAAGGTGAGGGGGTATCACAGCAAGACAAGACAAACAGGAAGTAAACAATGGCTGAGTAGAGAGAGACTGTCCTGAATCTGAAAGGTCAGAGGTCAGCAACATTCATATATCTGTAAAAGTGTCCTTGAGCAAGGCATTGAGTTCCTTCTCACTCCTTGGAAGTTATGGATTAGCTACTGTCAATGATAAAAACACGCAAAATAGTAAGGCTGTTATTATGTTTCTTATTCACTAATCTATTAATTGTTTCTTTAATTAATCATCCAGCCGTCCATTCTCAAAACCATCTTATCCTGTGTAGGGTGACAGGCGTGAGAGACAGGGTACACCTTGGACAGGTCACCAGCCACAAGGCTAATACTGTACACAGAGACAGACAAACTCATTCACACCTACAGACAATTTAGCATGTCTTTGGACTGTGGGAGGAAACTAGAGGAAAAGCACAGAGAGAAACATGCAAACAAAACACTGAAGCAGCCCAGCCAGATTTTAACCAGGACAGCGCTAACCACTGAGCCAACATGCCGTCCTTGATTAACAATTTAGACTATAAAATTATGAAAATAATGATCAGTATCCCTCACAGGTTCACAGAGCTTAAAGTCATGTTCTGCAAAATACAAAAACAAAATTTAAACTTAAAATGAAATAAAAGACAAAAGCAGCAGTTTGAAAACCTCAGCCAGCAAATGTTGACCTAAGGATTAACTGAATTCAGAATTTCAAATCTGCAGTCTCGATCTGCAGTCCAATATCAAATCCATATTGAATAAAAATAGTTACAGCCTTACTTTTTCTCTTTTCGTCTATGCATAGATGCTTGCTTTGGCCAGGGTCACAGTTCCAATGGCACTGGAGGGAGAGTCAGTAAGAAGGCTCAGATGCAACACTGTTTAAGAGTGCTGAGATCTGTGACATCTCTGGGTGATGAGCCGGTCAACCAGGATCTCTGCGATCAAGGAATCATCAACCAACTTCTTGGTAAACAAAATGAACTCAGTATCATGACTTACACATCAGAATTTGCAGAGTGGCAGCAGAAGCAGGTTATTCAACACTACGTCAAATTTTCTCAGGAATTGTGATGCAGATGGAAGCAAGCCCTGATGAGGAAGATGAAATTCTGCTGGAGATCAAGACAGACATTCAGATAATTCTCTCAGCATTGTGTGAGAATGACATGCACAGAAAGGTAAAATTGACATGGAAACCATGATAAAAGCATTTTGTGACTTCAGTCTTCCCTTTATTAATATTCTTAAGTGTTTAAGTGTTTCAACTATGTATCTATAAATGTATCAGTAAATGAAATTAAGTATTTTTTTTTACATCAAATGTTGTTCACAGGAGCTGTTTGGGTCAGAGGGAGTTGAGATGGTCGTGCATTTCCTGAGGAAAGGTGCAGACAAGTTCTACAGCGGTCTTGGTCACAACAAGCTCATCCTCTCCACAGTGGACTGTGTATGGTCAGTTCACCTAACTCTCAGCTCTCATTTATAGAAAGTGGGTTCACAAATCGAAATTAAACATAAGTGTATAGTGTTACAATTTACGATTGACATGTCTAGAAACAAATCATCCACATCCACAATCCAGTTACACCTGCTTCTTTGTTAGCTGGATGAAAATCTGTCTAATAGATGGCCAATAGATGATCGGTCTTTCTGAAGTCTCATCCCCACCTCTTTATTGTAACATGGCAGAGCCACTTGAAATCATTTGAAATTGTAAGTGTAAATGTGATCAAAGTTGTGGGTCTTGCATGCAAAATTTTGCTGGCAATCAGGCAGGAAAGCTCTCACTGAGTTCTGCCAGCTGGCAAAGTTTCCATCAATGTGTTTTGTATCCCATCAGGTCCTGTGTTGTGGGCTGCTACACAACAGAAGATTACTTTTTGGCTAAAGAGGGGGTGTTTCTTCTGCTGGACTTGCTCAGTGTAAGTAGCTGATTCTGGCAAAGGTTGTTTGGCATCTAATCAGGTTGCCTCCATGGAGGGGTATTCTAGGTATGTCCAACTGGGAGGAGACAAGGGGGCAGACTCAGAATATGCTGGAGGGATTAAAAACACATCCCATCTGGCCTGGGTGCATCTTGGGATCCCCCAGGAAGAGCTGAAGGACGTTGCTAGGGAGAGGGACATCAGGCTACTTTGCTTAGCATGCTGTTTATGCGGTGGAAAATGGATGGATGGAAATTGATTTTCACTGGGTAGCGCTCCATGGCTGTAACCACATCAAGCTTCCCTGCATTGTAGTCGAAAGTTCATCATCAAGTTTCATTGAAATATGAAATAATTACTCATGATTAATGCTTAATGCAAAATGAAGCAATTTGTAAAAGTGTCAACCTTTTGTTGAGTTTTTTTTTCTTCTTCTTCCATCCAAGAATATGGAGGGTGAATATCTTACTTTAGAATCAGACTTTTGGACTCTGTGACTCTATTTTTAGTCAGGCAGTGTCCATAGGCTTGTAAATGTCCTGACACCAAGTTGTTTGGATGTTTCTCTCAGTCGAGCCCCAGAAGCATACATGGCGTCACCCTTGCCACCATATTGGAATTATGTGACAACCCCAACACTCTGTGTCACATCCTGAGCTGGAAGGATCACGCTGGCCAAACGGCTCCCAGCCTGTTGCTGCAGCTCTGGAGAGAAGAGGAGGCAGAGCTGGGCGTCAGCCGAGACCATCACGGAGGGATTGCAGGTCAGTCCACCACACAACATTCAACCCAGTGAATAGTGTGAAGAGAAGAATTGTTCTTCTCATAGTTGCCATGCCCTTCCCCTTTTGTATACTGGATTTCACACTTACGTCTTTCTCTGTCTTTATTTTCTGCTGTTCCATGCCCTTTCAGATCCCAAGAGACCTCTCCTCAGTCATTACAGACAGGACACCCGGCTGTTATTTCCTGCTAATGAGCCCAGTGCAGCAGTGATGGAAATATCAGAGAACCTGCGATCAAAGATTTACTCCATCTTCTGCAAACTTGGTAAAGTAATAATGAACGAGTCAGATGAGGTTCAAACCACAGAGAAAGATCATTTTAAAGCTTTGAACATCCCATTGCACAAGACATTTCAGCATCATTATTTGAGCTCTCCCTATCGTTCAGTTTCAGACTGTAAATACAAATTATTATATTTACACAATGCATAAGCAGCTGTAAATGCACTGGAGATAATGCAGTATTTTTACCAAGTATCCCAAAAGGCAAAGAAAGACATACATCAACATACTCTTTTTTTTTCCCTGCATAGCCTAATTTTAACCTAGATGTCAAGATGTCATTTACTTGTCTTTAAGTATCATTTTAGTTGGGGTTTAAACATGTAAGAGCAACTCATATAATCTAAGACTGTTTAAATCAGTCATTACCTAAATGTAAATTATGGTATAATATATAGTAGTTTAGGTTAACCAAAACTTTCATGCCACTATGAGCTAGACTTTAACTATCTGGGAACTTATGTGGACGGGAACTTGTGATGTGGTTGAAAATGTGGCACTTTTACACCCTCAGGTTTTCAAGACCTTCCTGGATTGTCAACAAAAGACTACATGACCTTGAGCATCCTCAAGAGATATCTGGACTTTAAGGTAGACATATGTTTCCTGTTAATTCAACAAGGAAAGTGTCGGTTTTAGGGAATTACAAAACGATCTATGAAAATATTCATTCAAGGAACTGAAAAGCAGTTTATTTACAGTGTTAAGACATAAAGGATGCAAACAGGGATCATCTCAGTGCCACTTGCCAAACCAAATATTGGATTTTACCACCACCAACTTCCTGTTTCAGACGACAAAAACATTGACAAACACACAAACAGAGCTCTGTCATGGTGCTGTAGGTTGGCGAGGTGTGGGAGGAGATCATCAGGGAACTGAGCTTGGATGGCGTGAGGCCGATCACTCCTGATCAAGAGGCTTTGGACACCATTTGTAAGATGGCAGAGGACACGGCGAGGCAGATTGCTGCTGAGCAAGGCAGCATCCTGCAGCAGCAGCAGAAGGAAGACATCAGCGAGGAGAATCACATGTACACAGAGGTGCAAGGACCAGCATGTCACATGAATTGATAGTCATGATTTCATGGATGTTCACTCTGTCAGATATTATGTCTGTAAATAACATTAATCTATTACTGATCCGGATGTCTTTGTATCACAGATAAAGTCTCACTGGAAGCAACAGGAGCTTACAGCCAAGTCATGGGACTATTATGTTTCCAAGACCTCAAACTACGAGATCCTAAAGGTTTTATCTTTCTCGTCTCATCTGCTGACATAACCACAAATCACAAAAAAAATTTAAAAAAATAAATAAAAAATGCTCTTAACATCTATTTATTTAAATAATAATCTTTTTATTTTAAACAGTAATGATGTTTCCTTGCTGTTTTGCAAACAGGAAGTAAAAGCACAGAGGGAGTCATCCAGACCCAAACCAAGGAAAAAGGATGCTGCATTTCAGCCTGCAAAGGTCTGTCGCTAACACAAAGCATTTAGCTAATTTCAAGCTCATTTACTAAAACTGCACTGAATGTCATTTGGCTACAGAAAGCAGAGTTTATGGTACGTTTAAAAATGTGGTTAAATCTTTCTATGCTCTTGTTTAAAGGACAATAAGTAATCCATAATTTTTACAGAATTCACAACAAAGACTCAAGCTTCTTCACCTTGAATTATGGTGGCCTAAAAATCAGTATAAACAGTAAAGTCTCATTGGCACAAGCTATTAAATTAGAGCAGAAGTACAACAGAAATATTTACAGGTAACATACATGGCCTTTTTTTCTGGATTTTTCACATTAACTGCATCTGAAATGTCTTTCTGTGGCATTTGGGATCCCAAGCAGATTTCCAACCAAAAAAAGTTCTAAAAGTCAGAAATCTCAGGACACAACAAAGTAATCACTGACTTATTGATATTGGTCAATAATCAGTAGTCCCCCATTAGTATAGTATATTTTGTGCTGTAGGGCTGTAAAAAATTTTAAATATTTTTCACATTGGTAGTTGAATAGATTTAATTTTTGTTACAAACAGAAATTGAATAGTGATTTAAATTGAGTCCTTTCATATTAACAACCCTGCAAACAATTTAAAAAAGACATCGGAAAAAAATCCCTTAATTTCCAGAGAATTCATTATTGAATATCTTAAAAACCCCTGACCGTAAACCTTATTTTAATTTCCCTTAAAATTCTCTTTGTTCTTTGTGATGAGCATCATTTTATACAGATCTCCCCAAACACATCCTGACATATTTAGTATCTTTGGAAAATGTGGCATCTCCAAAATAGAGCTGTGTGGGTATATCAAAATATCAAATATCAAAATAGAGCTGTGTGGGTTTGAATTAGCTGCAAGGACCCACTAGTGGGTACCTCAGAGGGTTCCTCATACAGCTCCACTTGAAATTAATTCAGACCAAATCAAATGTAATCTGAAATGGTTTTAACACACACATTCATTACTAAAATCTGTGCAGGACACAGAGTACTACACGCAGTTGTGTTTTGCTGTGTTTCAGCATTTCATTGGGCAAGTGATGACCATGGAGAAAACGGGTGCACATGGGCCTGCGGGCATGAAGGTGACACTGTCCAGAGCAGCCATCAAAGGAGCAGCTCAGCATGAAGCAGAAACCTCAACAAAAGACCCAGAATACTTCAGCACCGTATCTGTCAAAGACTGATCTGGGTTTCCTTCAAGATGTGAAAACAGTCCCATTATGTTTTTTATTATACCTTTAATTTACTTTTAAAGTTATGTTATGCACACTAAAAAAAAAAAAAAANAAAAAAAAAAAAAAGACCAAACAGTAGAATAAATTTTAGTGTTTACCATTAATAATTATTTATTTCCAATGACCAATTTATTTTCTGTGTGGGTATTTAAGTGTTTTAAACAACTCCAGCAGCATACGCAGACATGAGTTCACTATATGCAGCACTTTGTTGTCTAGTCCACTTCAGATCCACACACGTACACACACACACACACACACACACACACACATGCACACACAGTTGACTACAAGTAGTAAAATTAAGTGAACATGTAATTTAATGTTCAGGATTGTATTTGTAAGCAATGTTGCATTGTTATTGTTCTAAAACTTGCTTCACATTTTCAACTTTATTTCACATAATGTTCTAATAATTAAATTTAAATTGCTGGATGTATTTCTGTCCACTCTTTCTTCCTTTACATAAGTGGAGACAACATGAATCAGACCTTGAAATGTGGCATCATAGAAACACAAAGGCCTTATGTAACATCGAAACAAAGACTGCAGAGAATTATTGTCCACATGAAAAATCAAGTTAGCTTCAGCACAGGTTAATGGCCTGATCAGTGGTTATAACAGGTTGGATTTGGCTGCGTTGTCTCCCTGATGGTTCATTTTGAAAGTCTGTTTTAAAATATTTTCTGTATAATATGTTTTTGGGTTACATAAGTCACTGCAGCACATTAACACACATGTTCCTTCAAGCGTGCAACATGCCGCACAGAAGCACTTGTTCTTCTTTCTGCTCTCTCCCATTTGCTGGCTGGATGATCAGATCATCTGTGACAGGCCGAGGCTTTTTGTGTAGAGCTGTGGCAGTGTGTGTGTTGTGGGTGTGTGACTGTCTGTGACCAGTTCAGCCACACTGAGCCCATCGGACGGGTCTGGGAGGTGTAAGTTGTACAAGAGAGCAGATGCACACTGGAGTTTCCTCAGTATAAACAGGCTTCCCTGTTTTCTGGAGCTGTTTCACATGGTGTCCGCCTCTGTGGGTGCTGAGCTGCTGCAGCCATCAATGAAGGTGAGGATGCAGAATGTGGGTGCTTCTTTTGGATCCCTGCCTATTCATCATTCTCAGCAAGTAATTAACTTCAATCGAGTCACGGATATATTTTTTTATTTTATATATTTATATTGGTGGTAAACTTATTTATGATCTTGTTTGATATTCACTTTTAAAGTGACTAAAATATGAATTAATTAAAATATCTAATTGGTTTTATTTTATTATTTATTTTTACATTTAAAAAGTGGGAATTGTGTATTTTTCTGAAATCCATTGCTTGAGTGAAGTAGTGAAAACTTTATATCCTGTAATTGTGTGAGAAGTACCCTGATTTCTGTCTGTCAGGCAAAAAATAATGAGAGCTAATAACAGCACAGTGGAAATAGTGCAGGAATATTGTACTTCAGCGCAAGTACTGACTTAAACTACTATTCAAGTTGAAGTAAGATTACTTGCTTTGAAAAGTACTGAAGTGGAAGCACCAAAGTAGCTCTTCTGAAGACTTTCTGAGTAAGAATCACTGTAATATAGGGCCAGTATGGTGTCCTGACTTGATAGTTTCAATATGCCTACTGAGCAAACCTTATCCGCACTTTTGATCATTTTTGCCTCATCAGAGACTTTCTCACAGATTGATTTTTGAGAGAAAACTCATCAAAATGAAACACAAACCTAACATCCCAAAGAATGTGTACTAACAGTACGAATGTAGGCTTCTCAGATTTGAAAGAAAAGTTAAAGTACTATGCATCATCAAAAAATTGAGCACAAATGAAAGTAAATCAATTGAAGGAGTAGCTGTATATTCATTTTACAGCTACTCCAGATCATCCAACTAAAAAGTAAAAAGTAGAAAATTGCATTTGTTTTAGGAAAGAAAACGCATGACTAAAACAATCAACAATATCAAAATAGAAATTTTATAAAGCCAAAGAAGTGCTGTGGAGGTGTGGCTGATGGGATGATGGCTGATGGGTCTGTTACTCTGCAGGAAGGTCGTTGGCTCATCTGAGAAGCTCCAGCAGCAGAGATGATCATCAGACTGGGGAGACTGACACCAGGATACTTCCGTTTCCTTCAGGTTTGTGTCTGGATGTGCCTTATGGAAATCATTCAGCAAGAATTACCTAAAGCATCACTTTATCTCAATAATATTTAAAAAGTGTAAAGTTCTCACATAGAAACAGATGTTATATCTCTATAATGGAGAGAGAAAAATGCTTTATCATTACCCACAGAACCCAAACTAATAAACCTGACTAGTTAAAGTAATGGATTAGCTCAGTATTTGACATTAAAGTTTGATAGAATGTTTTTGCACAATTTCCATTAAATGTTTGAGTTTGACGGAGAACAGCAGAGGACAATATGTAAATTAATAATTTACAGACAGCTTATAAAACACATCTCAGGAGGTTACATTATATAACCTGTTCAACTGTATCACTCATCTGATGCTGCTTGAAGCTGAAATGTTATGATTATGATGATCTTAAACTCTCAATTTTCTCCTAATTTCACCTTAAATTATTTCAAATTTAAGCAAAAGAAGTTGTTTCTGACTGTATGACATGTACAGTACATTCTACATCCGTTTGTTTTGGCACGTTATTGAAGTCGTATGATGCTTAGAACTGGTCAAATATTTAATCCAAGAAGCTTTTTTTTATGGCCACACCATTACATCAAATGGAATTATAATAGATTTATAACCATTTTGCCAAAATAGTTTATTCCATATTTCATATCTTTAGAAATATTGGAATTTTTAGTAGAATTTAAAGTAAATACCTAGGTTTCAACAATGATGCATTTTCAAAGATAGACCCACTGGTGGCAACTTTATATTTGGATGGACATTTCTTTGTTAATATTCCATATGGGTTTCCTGTTATTGGTTGTCACAGTCCTATAGACGTGGTTTATTTCCATTAAACTGCCATAAGCTCTTGCATGCATTCTGCAACTACAACCCAAATTTAGGTGATATGGACACCACACAATCCTACAAAATCTTATGTTGTTTGACTTGTTTAGCACAACAGGAACATCATAAATTTAATCGGCCATAACTTAGTGGTCACAAGTTTTACATATTTGATATTTGGTACAGTACAGGATTTAAGCATTTGACTTTCTTTAGGCCAACAGGAGACATTTAGGTTATGAATATTCACAGTACAGAAAGACTCACAGCTAGCTCACTGCATGATTGGTCATTTTATTAGCATATTAATGTTAGCAAACATTACATATACTAAAAAAAACTGCTGCCTTGTCACATTGTGTGTGTCTTTAGAGGCAGGTCTCAGGTGAGATCCGCATGCAGCCACAGAAAAGTCTCATCGGTCCCATCGCCATGACGATGGCCACAGTGGGTGTGGGAGTGTCCCTGTACAGCACCAGGCAGATGGCAGAGCGGGTCCATCTCAAACAGCCAGAGGCCTGAGATCAAACCGCTCTCATTCAACAGACTGCTGCCTTTCAGTTCAGCTCTGAGGGCAGATGGAGTGTCTGATTGCTGTATCACAGTGTGTGTGTTGAGAAGGTGTGTGTAGTGATATTAAGAGAGTTAAAGAGATTTGTGTTGTTGCTTGAAGGAAACTGAAAGTGTCCCAGGTGGAAAATGGACATTTGAGTCATTGTTCAGTCACGAGTGAAGGGATTTGGGATTTGTTGAATAGTTTATATTTCTTTTGCAATCATAAGTTTAAAGGTAAATTTTGACCACTATTTGGCACAGAAAACTCTTGGTTGCCTCTAAAAAACTGATTTCATCCGTGATTGTAGTGGAGCAACCAGGTGTAAGTACTTGCCAACAAGCATCTCAGCAATTTAATTTGACCTGCAGCCTTTACTATTTCATGTAATTATACAAAGCTATGCAAATTTCACACACCACAACATAATTAGGTATGTTTGATTGCCATGAACAGATGAAAAACTGTATCATTTGCAAAAACATATGTCTATTTTTTCAAAATCATGCTTTTATTTAATTGTTCAATGTGCATTCCAGGGAATATCATTCAAACTGATATTTGGATAAAATCAAAAACAATAATAGTATAGTCACATAATTTGATTTTTTTTCCTATTTTCTTTTTTAATCTATTTTAACAAATGATCTCTTCTATAAATGTGCTGGAATGGCTCACAGCTGATGAATTTACCTTATTTATTGATGTAAGAATCATACACTTTTCCATCAAAGTATTTAACTTGTCCTGATTGCTTGTTGTAATGCATTGGCATCTTAATATTTAAATCTAGTTTGCACAGAGACACATCTTTAAGCAAAGTAGTATTTATTATCTATTAAGTGGAAAAGAGCTACACACAGGACCAGCTATTTTTCATCAGTTTGCTAAATTATAATACTTCTCACATGTTTGTACTGAATTGTAATGAATGTCATTATATGTCGAATCCAAACCACAGCTGAAAAGTTTGCTTTGGTAAAAATTGATCTGACTCATATAACTCTAACTGAAATAAATATGTTCTGACATCTGTGCATTGACTTCTCAATGTGAATATTTTAAAGGACCATTTTGCATGTTTGAGCTTAATTTATTCAATTTTCATACATGTTACATTACTGACAACCATTTCTCAAAGGATCACCTTTCCTGATATTTTGCAAAATCTCTTAATCTTTCAAAATCAAATATTCAAGTGATACACCCACCTTAAAAATCAATGTTTTGTCTGCTAATACTGCAGTTACGCAGCCTTATGAAGTCGCAGTCCTTTAAATGTTTCAATAATGCAGGTCTTCTTTTGGGACTATATTCCCCGGTGGAGACATACATTCACTCTGCACTTTTTATTGTGCTTAAATGCTAAAATTATGTAACTTCGAAAAAAAAAAACCTGATTACACGTCTTGTTTGCGATGATGGATTACCTATCCCAAGAATGTTTCAAGTATCAACAAGTTGATTTTGATAGTTTACCAGAATGAACTTAGACGGTCTGGAAGGTAGGAAAAACATTTGAATTCACTGTTCCAGTAGTATGCTTTGGGAAATGATTGTTAGTAACATTACGTGTATGAAAATTGAATATAANACTGTTCCAGTAGTATGCTTTGGGAAATGATTGTTAGTAACATTACGTGTATGAAAATTGAATATAATCAGCTCAAACATGCAAAATGGATGGTATGGTCCTTTAAAGTACTTTTTAAAGCAGCTTTATGGTTTTCTCTCTCTCTGTCTCCATCCATGTGGAAAGTTCTGTGGGACACGGATACTGTCAGCCTGCTGGCCGACTGCACAGCCTGTATGGAGCCATTCATGTGGGTGAAGCTCAGACAGAGGAAATGAGCTTCTGACATGAATGAAATGCCATGAGGGAAGACACACACTTATTCTTGTACATCAGTGGCATGTTTTCAGCAAAGACAAACAGTAACTGTCTCACACAAACCTGAATTTTTCTACATGTGGTGGAAAAATACTCAAAACCTTAATGCATTAAACTACAAGGCATCTTAATGTTGTAGCAGTCTGACAACTTCAGCTTTGGGAGTTTAAGTTTACTCTTTATTGATCCCCGTGGGAAAGTTCATCCTCTGCATTTGAACCATCTTAACTACCAGCCACACATGGCACCTAGGAACCGACTCCAGGTTTCATTCCACTTGTTAAAGAACCAAAGGTCACAGAAATAAGTCATAAAAAGAGCTGCATTTTTGTTTTAACTACAATATGTTGCTGTGCCACTGCTGGAGTAAAAACTTTTTGTAGATTTTAAAGCTTTTTTGATCAGTTGAAACATTACATTTAGGGTCAGAAAAATTCTCAAAAACACACTAAAGGGTGTTCAAAAGTCCAAGGGTGTTTTTCTGAGACTGAAATGTTGAAATCTGAGATTTTCCATCCAACAAAAATGGTATTTTACAATGTTATTTCACGCTGAATGTAAAATCTTAATCTACTGGAAAAACGGTTTTCTGAAATATCAAAACGCACTAATAATAATAGATTTTTGTGTTTTGAGGTCAGCTGATGAAGCAAAGAAAGGAAAGAATGAATGAGAAGGAAAGGAGAAAAAGATAAGAATAGAAGGAAAGAGGGGACAGGGTACAAAAGAAGTTTACTTTTGTGCGCTTGAGTGTCAAAGAGCTGTGAATGTGATACATAAATGACTGCAGATCTTTGTTTCCATTAGCCTCTTTGAACCATGAGTCTTCAGGAAGCTGCAGCAGACGGCAGTGAGGAGACGAGGCTTGATGCTGTGGGAACCAGCCATGTTTGGATATGAAGAGTATGTTCAATAAACCACTATAATCCTGTGACTGCTGGTTTTGCTAATACTTCATTCAGCACTGGGGGCCGATGGGGATGAAGAGGCCTTACAGCAGAAAGCACAGAGGATGTGTGAATTATGAACTTACACAATTTAAAGTTGAAAGAACGATCGGCTTTCAAATTCTACATTTATAGTCTATCTCAGTCATTTTCTTATTTCAGGTTCAGGTCAGATCATGACCTTTTATTTGCATTTTGTTTGTGTTTAAAAATATATTGTCAGCTAGAACCATAACTCCTAAATGAGTATACAAATTAATACCTTAAAGTGTCAAATTATATTTGCAATCTGATAGACAACAACTTCATAAAAGCCTGCTGGTATGAATTTGCAATCTTCTCTTTCTTCTCAATGCAATGAAATTTACAGTGACAAGCACTGTAACTGCAAATAATGAAATAAAAGTCTACATATTCTAAAGAAAATAGACTTGTTTTGAGCAGGTGAAAATAACAAAGGTTTGTTTTGATATGTATAAGATGAAGTGCAATAGGTGGATGTCTATTTTGAAGAAAAGTGTTTGTTTTGTTTTATGAAAATTGAATATATTTTAGCCTAAAAGGGCTCTTCCAAAGTCTAACAAGCCTAGCCAAAACTTAGAAACTCCAATTTTAGGGATTTACCACACGTTAAACCACATTTTTCTGCTAAGATATTTTTCCTGAACGTAAAATTTGACAGTAAGTAAGCAAGAAAAATTTGAGAGAAGGAGTTTTATTTCCACTATGGAATTACTAATTTACTTCAATAAAGGTTTTGAGTTCCTGTTTGAAAATGTGACTGAATTACTCCTCCACTCCAGCAGATGTCGCTGTATCACTGTTTGAGGGGGAGAGGGCAGTGTGTGTGTTTGTGTGTGTAGGTGGGTGAGAGAGAGAGAGAGAGAGAGAGAGACGTTCTCACTCAGCAGGATAACATTTGAGATATGAGAAGGAAACAACAGGTCCAGAAACGAAGCCAACAGGCTTTAAATTCTCTCCAGCATCAAAATAAGAAAAATAATGTTTGTTAAAATCGTCACTCGCCAAAGCAGTTTAAACCACCGTTTGTTCTCTTACAACTAAGCGTAATTTGAAGATGTCTGGGGAATCTGTGCGTAAAAGTAGGCGCTTCTCCATGGCGCACCATCATCACTTCCCGTGCTATCTTCATCTTCGTCGGATCTGGAGCTAATCAGGAGACCCTCTGCTTCAGCTTGGCCGTCAATCCATCTGAAAATGGCTGTGCTTCCCAGCGTCCCGCTCGATCCCGGCGGCCGGAGGAGTTTCCTCTTTCCTCGTCTCACAGCTGTCTGGGTTTTATTGCTCGTTTTCGCCGCCGTTTCCTGCGCCAGCGGCGACACGGCTCCGGTGACACGCGAGGATTCCCATCAGCAAACTAACTCCACACCTCACAAAAAGGCTTTCCCAGTCCTGTCCTTCAACTACGAGCACGTTAGGAAGCCCTTCGAGATTTCTCTGTGGATCCTGCTCGCCCTGCTCATGAAACTTGGTGCGTTCAAATACACAGGATCAATTACTTATTTATGGCACACACACACTGCGGCATCCATCAGTCTGTGTGTGTGTGTGTGTGTGTGTGTGTGTGTGTGTGGACTGATGATCTTGAGTCTCTAAAGTGTCTGAGTGCTGGAAACTCGTGAAGTAATTGTAGTTGAGTATTCACATTTTTGGACATGTATAGGATATTGTACTTTTACTCTATATTCATATGACACCTGTAGTTTATACTTTGCACATTTTTTTTTTTTTTTTTTTTTTGCACAATATGAGATAAGAGCATAAAATATTGCTGTTTTGAGTATAAATGTCATATATCCAGAATAGCTTTTTAGAGAATAGAGCACATTTATTAACCTGTAAAGGATGAGTGATTCATAAACTCATGGAAGTCAATTAAAATCCCTATAAACTGAAAATCTCCTAAACTGGTTATAGGAGCTGCTTCATATTTACAATTTTGGGAATTTTGATACTTGAGTACATTTGTGTGTAGCAACTTGTTATAGACTTAGTAAAGAATTTGGGTATTTACTTTTATGGACTTTTCTGAACAGGTTTTTTTTTTAAGTTAAAATGAGATGGAGATCAAATCAAAACTTTCACACAAGGACTGCGTTTAGACCAGCAACAAAAAGCACTATATTGTTTCTGTGCAGACTAAATCAAAATCGTCACCTTCGATGGAATGTATGGTAATGAAAATAAAAATAGAATATGCGTGTGTAGGCTCCTTAATTCCCATAATTCTTAGCTGTGCTCCTGCTGAAATGTTGGATATTCCTAAACAGACTCATGGTTCCATAGACTGATGACTTTTTTACATGATACAACTTATTTCAGGATCATCATGCAGATGATGCAGATGCTCATGTTAAAGTATCATCTTCAAAGCTAAAATGGATGATACTGGAGAATTTCCAGGTGACATTTAACTTTACTTTCACTGTGACAAAACTGCACTCATCAGGTGGTATAGTTATGTGTTAGAAAATTTTACATTTGGCTGCAGCAAATGATTATTTTAACTGTCTATTAAGCTGCTGATATTTTGATTGATTTAGTGTATAAAATATCAAAAAAAAAAACTAAAAAATGAAAATACCCATCTCAATTTACTGGAATGATGTTCTAAAATTGCTTGCTTTTCAGAAAAACTTAAAAGGTGTTGAATTTTTAATTGTGTGAAATGGAAAAAAGCAAACAAATGCTCATATTTTATCAACTGTAATCAGTTTAGGATTTGACTTGATGAATGTCTTTATATCATTTAAAAACAGAGATGGATACGGGGGGCAAAGAAGGTGATTATTGGCTCAGGTTAGGATGCTAAAGTTCTTAACTGGCTGAATAATTTGGGTGAGGCTCTCTGTCAGTTTTATCTGTTTGTCCAGCTGTTGTCTCTGGGGGCCGGCCCAGCCCAGCTTCCTGTCCTAGTGCTCCGCTCGATAACAAAGACCTCAGTGTGCAGAGTCAGGGTGTAGAAGAGGGGGTGAGGAAGGCTACACACACGAGACATCTGACTGCATAAAACGTCTCAGAAACGCTGGAAACAGCAGCTAGAACCAGTCACATGATCCTGACGCTGAATATCAAGGCCTCATTGAGCAGAGACTGAGGATGCAGACAAACAGGCCTGAATTGAATTGCACAGATCAGCGCATAAGCAATAAAAGCTAATAGGAAAACAGTTAGGATGCTTAGATCGCCCTCTAAACATTCATGCAGCCTTTATGTTGTCTTGATTGAGTTTCACTTTGCCTTTATATTTGGTGTCTGTCATATTTGCTGCTTTGGAATCTGATAAAGCTAAAGTGAAGTGAGTCCCCAGTTGAATGAAATGAACAGCAGAAGGATTTTTCCCAGCAGACAGATTCTTCCCATCAGCAGCATGTTTGTTCCCCTGCTGCTGAGGGAGCTGCTGTAAAGATGCATTTTATATTCAATGAGAATGTTCCAGTGAACTGCAGATGTTTAAGTGAGATCCCAAACTACATCATGTAGATCGAGATTATCACTTATATGTGGAAAAAATAGTCTTATTTAGGGCTGCAACTCGTAATTTTGCATTTGCACTATAAAAAGCGATTATCTTTTATATTGTGCAAACACTTGCCGTACTGTATGCTGCTTTTTAATTTAATAAAGCTTAAAAGGTTTGCTGTTTGTATCCCTGGACAGGCAGGAGAAATCTAGGTGGAGTACCACCTTCCTCTCCCTCATTACCACTGCTAAGGTGCCCTTGAGCAAGATACCTAACATAACTGCTCCAGTAGAGCTGCTCAGTGGCCAGCAGATAAGCCGGTGGTTGTGCTGAGCAGCTTCCAGGTGTGAATGTGTCTTTGAGTGTGTAAATGTTCTGCTAACTGGATAAATAAAGATTAAAAAAAAACCCTGAAAAGTCAAATTATCAAATGGCAAAACATCTTTAAATTGCTGAAATTAAATGATTAGTTTATGAAGCCCAAAATGCACATTGCTCGTAGACGTAGAATTGTAGGTGCATTTCCAGCTATAACAAGATTAGATGTGTACATTTTGCTGTCTGTTTGTTCTTTCTAGATGACAAACACACAGAAAAGTAAAAACACTGACAAGCATTTTGCACAGGACACAATTCTGCTGTTTCATCTTTGAGAGATTTATGGATTTGTGAGTAAAATCACTGAACTTTTTCTCCCTCCCTTCAGGTTTTCACATTATTCCCAGAGTGTCCAATGTCGTGCCAGAGAGCTGTCTGCTGATTGTTGTGGGTCTGCTGGTGGGGGGCATCATCAAGCCCATCGGAGAGGAGGCGCCTGTCCTGGACTCCAAGCTCTTCTTCCTCTACCTGCTGCCCCCCATCATCCTCGATGCCGGCTACTTCCTGCCCATCCGGCCCTTCACGGAGAACATGGGCACCATCCTGGTGTTTGCGGTGGTGGGCACCCTGTGGAACGCCTTCTTCATCGGCGGGATGATGTATGCCGTGTGTAGGATTGAAGGAAACTACCTGGGCAGCGTTGATCTGCTGTCCTGCCTGCTGTTTGGCTCCATCATCTCGGCCGTGGACCCCGTGGCCGTCCTGGCCGTGTTTGAGGAGATCCACATCAACGANCTCCATCATCTCGGCCGTGGACCCCGTGGCCGTCCTGGCCGTGTTTGAGGAGATCCACATCAACGAGCTGCTGTACATCCTCGTGTTTGGGGAGTCGCTCCTCAACGATGCCGTCACCGTGGTGAGTGAGGAAAAGATGGTGGCGTTTGTCCTTTCAGCAAGACACAGAAATATTACCTCATTCTCAAAATAAAGTCATACAACTGAAATCAGAAGACTCGAGTCAAGTGGGGAGTAGTGAAAAAAGTGCATTTAAAGGACCATACTGGCCATTTTGCATGTTTGAGCCTAATATATTCAATTTTCATACACATAACGTTACTGACTATCATTTTCCAAATCATACTGCTGGAATGGTGAATTATAAAAAATGTTTTTCCTACCTTCCACACCGCAGTTGGTTTCCATTCATTCTGGTACGCTATTAAAATCAACTTGTTGATACTTGAAACGTTCTTGGGATAGGTAATCCATCATCATGAACAAGATGTGTATTCAGGTTTTTTTTTTTAGAAGTTACATAATTTTAGCATTTAAGCACAATAAAAAGCACAGAGTGAATTTATGTCTCTACTTGGGAATATAGTCCCAAAAGACCTGCATTTATCAAAAGATTTAAATGACCGTGACTTCATAAGGCTGCATAACTATTAGCTGGCAAAACATTGATTTTTAAGGTGAATGTATTGCTTGAATATTTCATTTTGAAAGATTAAGAGATTTTGCAAAATATCAGGAAAGCTGAAATACGGTTTTATGCTTTGGGAAATGGTTGTCAGTAACACGTATGAAAATTGAATATATTAGGCTCAAACATGCAAAATGGACAGTATGGTCCTTTAAGTGTACAAAGTAGGAGTAGAATTTACTTTTGCTGTAAACTTTGTATGGCTGATTTTTTTTTATACTTTCAGATCAGCTAAACTAGGAAAGAAGGAAGAAAATAGGAAAGAACACAGGACAGATAAAAGGAAAATAAGGTTAGAAAGAAGAAAAATAAGGACAGAAGGAAGAAAAGAATAATATGGAAATAAAAATGGATAAATTTAGCAGTATTTTATGAGCTTATGTCATGCTGAATGTAATATCTTAATCTGTATGTAAAGCAAATCTTGAAGGGCTGCAAGAACCAAACAGATGTAGGGGATAGACTATTTTACTACGTATTTAAATATTTTTTTTATTTCTGTTTCACATGTACTGTACAAGTGCAAAATTCCACATACAGCATACAGTATATTCATTAAATGTATTGAGAGTTGTGCGATCTCTCCTTGCAGGTTCTGTATCACCTGTTTGAGGAGTTTTCTCACGCAGGGATGGTGACGGTGACTGACGCCTTCCTCGGCGTGGTGTGTTTCCTCGTCGTTTCTCTGGGAGGCATCTTGGTGGGAGCCATCTACGGCATCCTGGGAGCCTTTACTTCTCGCTTCACCTCGCACACTCGCGTCATCGAGCCGCTCTTCATGTTCCTCTACAGTTACATGGCTTATCTCTCTGCTGAGGTCTTTCGCCTGTCAGGAATCATGTCGTAAGTACCGATCATTACCCGCCAGGCCTCGGCCTCTGTGATTACTGAGCAAACCCTGGCGTAGGTTAACATTATTCGTTTCTGTGAAAGGGTTGCTCGAAGCAATAAAAGCTCACAAGGAATTATCACCCAACTCTGCACAATTTCATCTTCGCCTAACTGGTGAAGGTTGGGCTCGTAAGATAAAGACCCAGATATTTTTCTCAGGAGTTGTTGAGACCAAAGCAGAGCTAACTTCATCAGGTGAACAGAAACACTGCTCTGTGTCTGCTGAATCTGTAAATAGTGGAAGTTGTTGTAGCCATAACAACTTTATAAGGTTATAGTTGGTCAAGACTGTGTATCAGTGAGTTGTTATATGGATTTTCTGCATATGCTAATGTTTACAGCCCTTTACACGTTATCCTTTACACAATCCCAAGTGGTTTTTGCTGTACCATGTGACTAAATGTCACCTACCAAATCAGTTTGCACTCCAGATTTTGCTACTCATTTATTTTGTGTTTTGTTTCGTGATGCAGTTATAAGAACAAACAATCGATAGTTGATGCTGAATGAGAGGTCCCATCTCTCAAACAGGCTGGACATTGGAGAGTCTCACATATTTCACAGGTCAAAGATTAGTCAAACTGAATTCTGCGCAAGGCAAACAAGGCAGGATCAGTCTAGAGAAGGGTCGTCACTGAGATAAATCGGGAGCAAATTCCCAAGTGACTACAGCTTAAAGTAAATCTGATTGTTGAACCACATCATATATACAAAACAAAAATGTTCCCAAACCTTTTCCTGCCAGGGACTATCATATTAATAGACAACTTGGCAAATTAACACCTTTTTTCCCCCATATTTGTTTCCCTGCAAGCAGGAAAATAAGATTTTGCGGGATCACGCTCAAACACAACCAAATGCAATAGTTATTTAGCAAATTTAATATCTGCAGGATAAGATCCATGAGATTCAGCATCTTCTTCTTTTTATGAATTTAACATAAGAGTTCATAACGTGAATGATGTATGAACAAAAGCACGTGTGTTAAGGTTCATACTAACACAAGTGAGACACAACAATGACAGCAAAATTTACCTCTCAACAGAGAAATCCCATAATATGACTTCAACAAACTTCATATTGTGCTGTGTTGTACCACACAGTGTGTATATTGCAGTGTTGAAACCTGCAGAGACTTAATTTCTCAGGTCGGATCAGTATCTGTGTGATCATCTGTCATTTTTGTGCCTTTTTAAAAACAGGTTAATCGCCTGTGGTGTAATGATGAGACCTTATGTGGAGGCCAACATATCTCACAAGTCCTACACCACCATCAAATACTTCCTGAAGATGTGGAGCAGTGTGAGCGAGACACTCATCTTCATCTTCCTGGGTGTTTCCACAGTGGCTGGTCCTCACACCTGGAACTGGACCTTCGTCATTTTCACCGTCATCCTCTGCCTCGTGTCTAGAGTGCTAGGTCAGCGCAGCCAAACTAATATATTCTTATCTTGGCCATTGAACCCTATTGTGTTTTTAAATATGTGTATTTTATGATGTTTTGGTGTTAGCAATCCTATTTCTGCACTAGCAAGGCCCCCAAGTTTTCCCTTCAAAACAAATCACATCGTTAAATCATAGAGTATATGTTAGTAATTATCCTTCTTAGCCCTCTTTTTCCTCAGCGTCAGTAATGGTTTGTGTGTTTTTCAGGCGTCATTGGCCTCACATTCATCATAAATAAATTTCGGATTGTGAAACTGACTAAGAAGGACCAGTTCATCGTGGCCTACGGTGGCCTGCGAGGGGCAATTGCCTTCTCACTGGGATTTCTGCTGACCAACAGTAGCATGAAGCACATGTTCCTCACCGCCATCATTACAGTCATCTTCTTCACTGTGTTTGTGCAGGTGAGAGACGAACGTCTAAATTGTTTCAGTGAATTTAAAGTCAGGTTGTCCTTTTAGGTAATCTTGACCTTTTGTGACCTCTGCTGGCCAGTAGCAGGAATTGCAACAACTGGGCCAAAACGAACCTAAAATAATACATTTATGAATACTGTCAGAGCAAAGTGTGGAAAATTAGACTATATGATTGTACTTGTGTCGTGTGTGTGTGTGTATGTCTGTGTGTGTGTCTGTGTGTGTGTGCGCTCAGGGAATGACAATTAGGCCTCTTGTTGAGCTGCTAGCAGTGAAGAGGAAGAAGGAGAGCAAACGATCTATTAATGAAGAGATTCACACACAGGTAATAAGCAATTTTCCTTGAATTTCCTTCAGTTTGATGTGTTTATGTGTTCAAAAGTTAAGGAAAAACAAAACAACAATACTTTGTGAATTTTTATCGTTAAGACGCTTCTGCAAAAAATGTTTGATTCTAAAAACTGACATCATTTTGCCTTCAGTTCCTGGATCACGTCCTCACAGGAATTGAGGACATCTGTGGTCATTATGGACATCATCACTGGAAAGACAAGTATGATTAATTTAAAAATGCCATCCATCATCATCCTGCTGTTCTGGTTTTGTGTTAAAGCAGTGAGCTGTTTGGATACTGTGAATAACTAAGTTCAGATTATCTAAATGAATAATTTCCAGCTACCATAATAACAATAACATAATAAAGTGTTTTCTGCCATTTTTCAGATTTTGTAGCATATACTACAGTACTGTTTATACATTTCCAAACTGTTGCACATTGTCTCATTTGACTTTTGTCACTTACTAATGATAATAATGACTGTGTTACCTTTTACTTCCAGGTCACCATTGTTATTTTTAATTTGACAGAGAAAAGTCATATGCAACTCAAATGAACAGAATTGATGGAGGTCAAACATAAGTCTATACTATACATTAAGGCAACCAGACAGCTTGTCAGTAATGTAACACATATGCAGATTATATATATTGGGCTCCATCGCTGGTATGGTACTTTCATTAATCATTTTTTAAATTGCTGGATCTGCCACTAGATCCAGATCAGAACCAAAATTTAAGGGGTTCTTCCCTGGGTCACACCCTTACAGCAAGTTTAGTCAAAATTGGTCTTGAACTTTCTGAGCAGTTCTGCAAACAAAAACCAAAATGAACACAGGTGAAAACATAACCTCCTTGGTGGAGGTAACAACAGTATTATTTGTTATAAAATTAAAAAAACAGTACAACAAAAAAACTGAATCTGATTTACTAAAGTGCAAAACTTCAGTAAATGTACTTAGTTACTTCCAACCTCTAGTTACACTCACTTCTTGTTTTAGGAAACAGCTTAGAAAATAACTGATTTTGTCTGCTTTGCCCAGGCTGAACCGCTTTAATAAAGCCTACGTGAAGAGGTGGCTGATCGCAGGCGAACGTTCTGCTGAGCCCCAGCTCATCTCCTTCTACAACAAGATGGAGATGAAACAGGCCATGATGCTGGTGGAGAGTGGGAGCGCCGCCAAGCTGCCCTCTGCTCTGCCCTCCATCTCCATGCAGTGAGTATGATGTTATGCAGATAATTAATCCATCTTTACTTATGTGGCAGCTTTCATACAGGACAAAAAGCTGCAGCTGAAAATCATGGAACCACTTAAATTTCTTACAGTTTGTTTCTTTGGTGCTTTTAAAAGTGTATTTGTATGGGCGTAGCAGATTTGCCGCTGGGGCACTCAGAGGTGGAGCAAGGAGGATGTGAATTAGCATTTAAAGTTGAAGCACATGAAGAGCTGAAGTACTTAAAAGTGGTTCAAATTGTATTTGGTTTTATCTGGGGTTTGTATCTGTACAGGAACATCCAGCCACAACGTCCATCCAAAACAAGGGCGATACCGAGCATCTCCAAAAGCCGTGAGCAAGAGATCAGGAAGATTCTGCGAGCAAACCTGCAGAATACCAGACAGAGGGTAGGAAACACACAACCAGGAGTTTATCAGTCCTTTACTGACCGTCTCTGCCTGAGTCCAGCTTGCATTCTGGTTTTCATCCAGCTGTGCTCCAGAAAAATGCATTAATTGTCAGAAAGGTCCATGACTTCTTGGTCAAAACACAGTTTAGGTGCAGAAATGTGAAGTTTCTGGTGACCGTGGTAAATTTATTGACTTATTTTTTTGCTCTTGTTTGTCCTCAGCTACGCTCCTACAGCAGACATGATCTGTTTATCGACCCTTTTGAGGATAATGTGAGTGAAGTTCGATTCAGGAAGCAGAGGGTGGAGATGGAGAGGAGGGTGAGTTTATGGGAGAATGTGATTCTGTGTTTGACTTATTCAAACAGGAAACATTTAGATTTTTGAAAACTGTCCATGTAACCTTACAGTATGTGTAGCAGTAGTGCTGCAGTTAATTCTTCATACTTGTACTCAAAGTTTTAAATCTTAATCTTGTTTGTAACATTTTTAATGACCAAGACATTCACTGTGTACAAGAGTATGAGTGTATAGATATCTTATATATAGTGTGTAGTGACAGCTAACCACTAGTGGAGCAAAAATGTAAATTTTGCAAATAGCAAATCAGCTCAACCTATATTCATCCTGTGTACAGTGGTGACAATCTGACCTGAAGGTGGTGCTAAGAAGAAAGGCCAGGAGGTCATCAAACTCATGAAAACAAAATCAATTAGTCTGTCTTTTTGAACTTGTCCAAATACAATCAGCAATTTGAAAATGTCCTCTTGATCTCTGGGAACTTGCAAAGGATTTTATTTTTTACATTTTATACAATAAAACTATGAATTTATTTAATAATACAATCTGTAGATTAATTGACAATGAAAAGAAATTGCAATCCAACACTCATCTTCCTATGACTATGCTTATCCGCAGCAAATTTCATGGAAACCCAGTTGCTATTCACAATTTATTTTCAAGAATGGAAGTAATGGACAAATGGAAACTGTAACCTCGTGGTGGTGGTGTTAAAGGAAATGTCAGCATATCAGTAGGATGATTAGAATTCATCCTCTGGTGACCATAAATGTCTGTATTAAGTTTCATGCTCCATCCACATCTCTACTGGAGCTAAAAAGCTGTATTGCAGTAAGTCACGAAGCCATTAAAATGGTTTCTTACTCATGTTTTTTTCTTTTTTTTATCAATCACAGATGAGTCACTACCTCACGGTTCCTGCCAACCGCCAGGAAATGCCTCCAGTGAGGAAAGTCTGCTTTGAATCAGGTCAGTTCAAGCTGAAATCCAGAATTTATTTCATTTTATAAAACACACAATTCACTTGCTTTTCACACCATTTTAATAACAGCTAACCTCAGGGATTGTAATTCTAAAATATTTTACAATCTAATGTGTCACTGCATTGCAACCATTTCCCAGAACACCAGGTTTACACTTATGATGATGACGGTGAGAGCCGAGTCCCTCAGCCAAATCCCAGCAGCCCTCCTAATGCCATCAACCTCCTGGACGAGTCATCCCAGAGGACCAATCAGAGGAGGAGCGCACTGCGAGCCGAGGATGACGCCAAGCTGAGGGCAAACGTGCCAGACAACCAAGAAGAGCAAGATCAACAGAAGCTATCCCGCTGCCTTAGTGACCCCGGCCCACATAAAGATGAGGAAGAGGACCACTCCTCCCTTTCATGATGAAGCACATACTTACACTTGAAGTAGAAATTAAAAGGAGGATTCAATGAGTGGAGATCCCTGAGTTAGAATGAGAGTCAGAGGCAAAGATGGATATTTATCATTTCAAGTGGTAACAGTATTATTACGTGTGATATGAGATATATATGAGATATCTCCTTATCAGTTAGGAGTTTTGCCCGAAATGCATTTTTAAAAAAAAAAGGTATAATGGCTGTTTACCATTTCCACAGTTTATGACAGCTTGATTGTCCAAACTGTGAGAACCATCTGTGTTAGTGCTCTTTGTCTTAACAAGTTAATCTTCCACAGAATCTTCCTAAATGTTACAAATAAGCACGAACACTTGTTTTAACTTGCTTGAAGCACCAGATGGGTGGAGTTTCAGACCTGTAAAAGGTGCAATCAGCTATGAAATGCCACAAGAAAGTATAACTACTTGTTTTATTATGGGTTTTCTTTGATTGATAGAAAGCTCTGATGATGTAAAATCCTTCAATCCAGTATTCCACATACATTAACTTATAACTCACCGAGCTGTATTTGTGAGCAAGCTAAACACTGTTTTTGTGATTGAAAACATTGCTGCATGACGTGTGTTTTTCTCAGGGACTGAAACATGGCACAGTAGCAACAGATTCCCTCTGCAGAAAGAAAAATTTATGCCGTGATGCATAAATTTGTAAAATGGGAAGCTTTAGGTATTTAATATCTTCAAGAACATTCCACCAGTAATCACTTTGTCGTAACGCGAAAGGTGTCACATTTTTATCCTCTAGCGGCGTGATTCTGACAGCTGTGGGACCAACACTTTGGTTCAGACTGACAAACATTCATGGTCCCAGAGGATGAACCCTAATAACTTCACTAAATGAAACACACACACACACACACTGACACGCCTGAACTTTTGCTGCCTGCACATATTTGCCTTAAAATGTATTGCTTTTTGTGTGTCAAGTGAATTATTTTTCTATTTAAAAAAAATATTCTGTTGAACTTAAGTCTTGAATGAAAGCTTTAATTTGTGTCTGAAATAAAAGTTTTTGTCATTGCCAAAGTAGTTTATTCATAATATGTAGTGATTTTATTGGATTTTAACAACAGAGCTTTCAGGTAATAAAGAGAAAATGGAGGAGGTGATTCATTCATCCAGGCTCTGTATGGAAAATAGTAGTAAACCAAAAACAGCTGCAGTCACCATCTAGGAACCTGTAAAGCATTCAAGTGCTCCAACCATTGATGACTGCAGAACATTACCACATTATAACATGTTGTCTTTTTAGCTGCACCTCGGATTAGATTTATCTTCCTGATCTTTCAAGATGTTACACTCAGGGCCATAGCCAGGATTTCTGAGATGCTGAAGTCATGAGTATTGCTTGAAGCTTTTACTCTGGTTGTTTGATAAGTTATGAGCCTGTCACCTAAGGAAGCGAACAGGACCATTTATTGTGCAAAAACACCTATAATTCCATAGGTGTTTTTGCACATCAGCTGCATCCAACTTACACGTTTTTGAGGTAGCCAAGATTTAAAATCAAAAAAGATTTAGAGCTTTCTGTGGCAGGCTCAGAACTTCCAATTAACCATAAAATGTATAAAGTATTTTAAGTTTGCTTAGAAAAATGATGAACCGGGCCTCTTTTTCCTCTATTTGTTCATTTACAAAAACATTTTCTTTCTCTCCATATTTCTTACTCAATTCATAATACATTCTTAGTTTGTTTCGTCACTTAATTTACTGTATATGTGCCTATGTAGTGTAAAAGCTGTTTAATGAGTGACTCCACAACCCTAAAACCATCAATATAAACTCATTAACTCATGTTGCTTCTGTTCAAGCTCAGAGATTTCTTTTTTAAATTCTTGAAGAGATGCCAAATATTCCAGAGACATCAATGTTAGGCAGGTTTTTGAAAATATGTATAAAATGATGCAAAACTATAAAAAGTTTGCAGTTATAAAAGCATTATGTTTTGGGGTTGAATATTTCACTCAATGCGGAGCTGGAACATACACAAATGGAATACTTTCTTCCAGTGTGAAAAAAATGCTTTATGTGCCTTTTGAAGCTACTTAAGAGATTCATGAAAGTAAAAAAAAAAAAAAGNTAAAAAAAAAAAAAAGTGTTATTTTAAATATACTGTAAATGGATCAAAAAAAAAATGTACATGGAAGCCAACAAGTTGAAAGTAAAGTATGTTACATTTATTTTACTGATTAAATGTGGAATCTGGCACAATTTTCTTTCAGCTAATTCATGCATTTGCCTGTATTTATCCAGGCAGGCAAATTTATACCAAAGGCCCAAAATCTTGAATGACCCTGGTTACATTATGTCTGAGGGTTATATCAGGACAGTCATTCATGACACTCTCATTGGAAATTCCACCTTAAATAACAGGGAGTTTAAAGTCCCCATCATGCCAACCACCACTGTATGACAGGACTGTGAGAACAAGAACAAACACCTTCAGGCAAACAGCAGAAGCAGCAGACATGGACTTCAGCGGCACCTGGCGAGTCTATTCTGAGCATAATGTTGATGAATTCCTCAAAGCAGTAGGTGAGAACAATCTATTTTTTTTCAAATTTCAAACTAGATTTTTCAGCATATAGACACAGCATAATGTATTTTCCTTAAAATTCTAATCCCTCTAAATCATTCTCATATCTTAGGAATTAAAAGAAAAAGTGATCTAAATATATAAGAGTACTTCAATGAATTCACATTTCACTGATTGAATGTACGCTATAGTTAAAGTTCAACTTAAACTTATTTTGTAATGGAAGAATTTCAGGTCCAATTCAAGATCCAAATGTGAACAAACATTTTTCTCAACCACCAAAATTCAAATCACAAGATCCAAATCTGTTATCACTCCCAAATTGATTGATTCAATCAATTTCAGTCATTTCAATCAATACCAGTGCAAAGACTAGAACAACAACTTCAGCAAATCTAAGTTATTAATGTTTTCTAATGCAATTAAAGTTTACATGAATAATGTTTGCAAATACAGCAGGAAAACAACAGTTTTCAATTAGAATTTTTGTTAGAATACAAATAAAGACTGGGACTTTAATTTTTTCATATATATGTTCAAAGGGTACCTGAAATGGTTGTCAAAATGCGAAAGGATCTCAAACCTGTGATAGTCATAGAGCAGAATGGCAAAGACTTCACTCATACAATGAAGACCCTACTCTGCACCAAAGTCAACTCCTTCACCCTTGGAAAGGAGACAGAAATGACAGCTCTGGATGGCAGGAAGCTTAAGGTAATTTAAAACCCTGTAAAGCCTGACCCATGGAATAATTTGCAGCATGGTGTAAATGAGGCATCAGAAAAGAAGATGAATCTGCTCTTGGCTCTGCAGTAATGTACTACATGTTTCTGACAAGTGTACTGTCAGAGAGGAGGATGGGAAGCTGATCACTGAGACAGAAAAGTTCACCTCTGTCTGAGAAATCCAAGGGGAGGACTTGGTTGAGGTCAGTGCCTTCATTTCTGTTCAGATACAGTATGCTGCTGAAAGAGAAGTTTCAGAGATGACATGCAGTGTAGGGAAAACAATCACAAAGTGTGAGGTTTCCTTACAGAGATGTTAAATCATCATAGGCTACTTTCTTTGTCTCTCTGATCCCTCCAGACTTTCACTGCTGGCTCTGTGACGTTCACCAGTAGAAGTAAACGTGTCTGATCAACATCAGAAGTCATATGGATCCTCCAGACCTTCAAGCAAGGGACTATTTAATAATACATAAAACAAAATAAATGTATTAATAAATGTACACCATATAACCAATATAATAAAATCAAGTGATGCAAGAGGTACTTTATGTTGGTTGATGATGGTTGTTGATGGTTTAGTTTAGTAGTGAAGTGTAATACACCATAACATTCAACTTTAACTAAATTAAGTAAAAATAAGTACGATCAGTAAAAGCTACTCAAGTATCATGAGTTTAGCTACTTATTTTGATGAAGAGTTGAGTTTAGTTTCATATTTATTGGGTGAAATCTCATATCAACAGACTTTAAATACAAATAAAGTAAGACGACGTGATATTTTATGAGTAGCAACTGTAGATGAACGGCTATTCATCTGCATTTGTTGTTTCTTGTTAGAGCAGCACAAAAAACAGGCCAAAGAAGAAGGAACAGCGAGTATTAAAAAAAAAAAAACCCTACACAATAAAATTAATTACAACTAGAACTATTCTAGCTATACACATGAATGCCAACCATTGACATATAGTGGAGGATTTATATGTTACCAATCAAATCTGTGCTTTGACACCGAACGAAATGTGTTTCTTTTAATAACATTTGTTTTAAAAACTGTTTTTTTAAAAAACTGTTTCTTTTAAAACTAGAAAACTGTTGAGGCCACCGTTTTTATTCAGGAATTCAGACAGTAGATGGCGCTGTGGATTTCATGCCACTTTTTCTGGAAGGGAGAAGAAAGGCGCTGTATTACGTGCGCATGCGCTGCAGATTTTTTCGCTTTTGATTGTGTTGCTGCTTAGACTCAATTTATTTTTGGAGGGAGTGTAACTTTATGGCCAGATACATGAGGCCTCCAAATACATCTCTGTTTGTCAGAAACATCTCTGATGAGTCCAGGTAGGTCCACATCGTATCCAGACCCGGTTTGGAACGAACACTCTACATTAACTAATTCATGCTAACGGCAGCTAGCCAGATAGCTAACGAGCTAACTAGCCTGCTTACCTTGTAGAAGCCTCAAGTTACGTTCAACCTAACTGAACATGCTGAGGCGCTTTGTGTGAGAAATGTATTTATTGTTGTTGTTGTTGTTTTTGTTTTGTTTGGTTTTTTACATTTCTCTGATATCCTGAAGTATTTTTGCTGTCAAAACGCGCCTCTTTAAACGTTTACCTACTTAGCTACGTTTCTGTTGCACGCTGTGCGCGGTGCCCTGATTATAAATACGTTAGCTAGCATTAGTCATATCGATAAAAATATCTCACTGAATACTTTTTGGTTATTTGTAGGTAAAGTATATTTAGCTAAAACCAAACAGCATTAAGGTTTACACTTACGTTTCTATTGACGAATAACAACATAACTGGTATTTTAACAACATTTAACAACTGCTAACCTGGCCCTAGTTCCACTTGTGGTTGGTGGAGTAGAGACGAAAAATCACCCTTTACATATAGCTACATAAAGCCATTTAAAACAAATACGTTTACATTCAGTTTATTTGGTTAATTAATGTCTGAAAATGTACAGTTGTTCTAAGAAAAAACAAAAAAAGATGCAAAGCAGTAGATAATATATATTACTAACGTAAAGAAGCAACTACAATCAATTTGAGTTACTGCCCAATTCTGAGTATAAATGTTGCTTTGTTTGCATTTTTGTACTTAAGCATATTAGCATGTGGACAACCAAACATAATTCATTTTCTGTCTTTTCTGAAAAGTTGTACCTCTACATTTGAAATGCTGTGTTAAACTGCATGTTTAAAAAGTGTGCATATCTTAAAGAGACAGTTCACCAAAAAGACAATAAAAATTATTTTAGTCTTGCTTGTCTTGATGTTTTGAGTGGCATCATATGTCGCTGAGCTGTGTTGTGGTGAGCAAAGGCTGATCGCTCCAAACCTCAGTAAATAAATTCAAAACTATGTACATGGATGACACTCTACTTAAAAGGGAAAATGTTTTACTAGGTTTTCAGGTGAACTGTCCCTTTAGCCTGCTCACCCAGATGTTGTTACTAGTTGATCACATAGGTAGTTTTGTTCATCTTGGTCAGTTGAGTCATATTTGTATTTACGGTGTTCAGGCCTGAGGATTTGCGGCGTGAGTTTGGCCGCTATGGGCCGATAGTAGATGTCTACATCCCACTTGACTTCTATACACGTCAATCAAGAGGATTTGCATACATTCAATATCCTTTCCTAGTTTTTGAGTGTTTTAATCATGATAACTTTTCATATTTCTTTCAGCAGAGAGGATGTGCTGTGATGTTGTGTTTTGCTTGCTTTTAAATGAATATCTAACATACATTTCTCTGTTATTGCTTCAGAAAATGTAAAAGCGTCCAGTTGTGGAACCGGCCACACAGAGTAACAAAGACCCATGTAGAGTAGCTGTAAAGACAAGTCACACAGACCTTCAGGAACAGAAAGGGGGCAAAGTTGAAAAAGAAAATGTAAAGCATGAAGAGGAAAAGGGAGGACGGAGACAAGGCTTGGATATGGCTGCAAAGAATGGGGAAAAGAAAAGAGGTTTAAGAGGAAAAGGCAAGCAGGAAACCCAAGTCCCTCTGGGAGTCGATTAAAGAGTGTAAAGATCAAGATGAAGTTCAAAGTCAAGCATGGGCAAGGTAACAAATCTGAATTATTTTGTATCCTCCCAAGACAATCCACAAATTTGATATGGCATCCAAATCAGTAGTCCCTGTGTTATCGACATTTTAATCGAGATGATTTGATGTATTTGATTTGTTTATATATTCGTGGAGTCCTGATCCCATAGATGGCTGCGAGAATCAGTTATAGAGAGTGTATTTTTATCTTTTTGTCTTGAAAATTCGGCCACACAGATGAAACTGAATGTTTAATGGTTGTCGTGCATCCTATTTTCCCAAATGTAGAAAACAAAGCTAAAGAGGAAATTAACATCCAGCAGTTCACGAGTGGTGAAACTCACAAATACTAATAAAACCAACAGCAACAAAATAAAACCTTAACCACTCAGCACGTTTGAAGATGTGCGTGACGCTGAAGATGCTCTTCACAGTCTGGATAGAAAATGGGTGTGTGGCCGGCAGATTGAAATCCAGTTTGCCCAGGGCGACAGGAAGAGTAAGTGTTTGGCTTCATTGTCTTTTTTTTTTTTNTTTTTTTTTTTGTTTGTTTTTTTTTTAACATCCAAATACTTCAGGTTTCTTCATAAATATTTTGCTTATAGATTGAAACGTGATGTGCTTGACAGTGGGAGTTCCACATTTAAGATTTACCGTTTGGTCATAGTAACAGTAAGCCATGACTTAACTTTGTGGTAATCCCGTCGTGTGCATTGGCCTGACACCTCCTCCTCCTCCTCTCATAATCTCAATGCAGCACCAAATCAGATGAAATCAAAGGAAAGGCGATCTCCAGGCAGGTCCTCACGATACGATGACTATGACCGAGATGGCCGACGCAGCCGGCGTTCTAGGAGCCGCAGTTACGACAGATACAGGTCACGCAGCCCTTCTTATGAGCGCCGGCGCAGACGTTCCGAGAGTCCAAGAGAGTGAGTTTTCTCTCCGTTACCTGCATGTCGGTGAAGGTTGAATCTTTATTTATTTATTTATTTTGTGTGTGCAAAGAATGAGCTTTGTCGTACACTGGTAAAGTAAAATAAATGTTTCTTCTCTGTAGTTCTCGTGGGCGGATGTACGGAAGAGGAAGAAGCAGGAGTCATGAGGATGACAGGTAAACCTGCATTTTTAGCACACGCGAATTTTGGTGTGTTTAGGCGCATAATGGCATACTGAGGAATTCAATGGTTAGAGTATTCAGGTGTTACGCTTGTCCTATCATTTGACAGCTCGAATAATTGATTGTCAGGAATGTATTTGTGGTTGTACGGTTAAAAAAAAGATCAAAATCAACAGCAAAGACGCATCAAGATACATTGAGAATCATTTTATTGTCAAATTGGCACCCTGAATTGAAATCAGTGAGGTATCTTAGATTCCAGGTGTTAAAGGACCATACTGTCCATTTGGCATGTTTGAGCCTAATATATTTAATTATCATACGCATAATGTTACTGACAATCATTTCCCAAAGCATACTACTGGAACGGTAAATTAAAAATGTTTTTCCTACCTTCCAGACCTCCATTGGTTTCAGTTCATTCTGGTATTCTGTTAAAATCAACTTGTTGATACTTGAAACATTCTTACGATAGGTAATCCATCATTGCAAACAACAAGTATATTCAGGTACGTCTCCACGGGAGAATATAGTCCCAAAAGAAGATGCGTTTATCAAAAAATTTCAACGACTGTGATTTCATAATTTTGTGTAACTATTAGCTGGCGAAACATCGATGTTTAAGGTGGATGTATCGCTTGAATATTTGACTTTGAAAGATTAAGAGATTTTGCAAAATATCAGGAAAGCTGAAATACGGTTTTATCCTTTGGGAAGCGATTGTCAGTAACCTTACTTATATGAAAGTTGAATGTATTAGACTCAAACATACCAAATGGGTAGTATGATCTTTTAAAAGTTCCAGTATATGATGTGGTTTCAAAAACTGTATCCCAAGCCAAACATAACAGTTGCATTAACAAAGCACATCAAACTCTGATTGAATATTTGCTGACAAAACTAGAAACTACAGTTCCTAAACACTGTCAGTCTCAACAAACTGATTATTTTATACACCTCACCTGCTGATGCTGCCATGCTATTCATAATTTTTTCACCTGTTCTATTAATTGTTAGTGAATTAATAGTTTCAGGTTTGTGCAGTGATGGGATGTCCACAGGTGTCGCGGCGTGTTTGCTCCGTTAGTTTTTCTTTCTCAACTCCTCTTTCATTCTTTGTCTTCAGATACAGGCAAAGGCCTCAGAGAGAATCCAGAGGGAGGTCTCGATCGCGCTCCAGATGCGCAACTCCACGAGACAACGCCAACCCGTCGTCGGCATCCCACTACACCCAGGAGGAAGTGCAGCAGACGCACTCCCCATCCCGCTCCAGGTCCCGGTCCGCGTCAAGATCCCGCTCTCGTTCGCGATCCCGCTCCTGGGCCGGACGCAAGTCAGGAGGACGCTAGAAAGTCTCCGCTCACCTTCTAACCCGCATTTTTGATTCTGGCAAACAGACCAGGGCAGAATTTGTTAAAGGATCGGTCGTTTGTCCAAAAAATGTTTGTATGAAATGATTGCTTTGTCTCTGAAAAGGGTTGACATGAATGTGAGATTCACTGAACTAGATAGGAATGCAGCTCCATTTTAAACACATTGGTCCTTTACTTGGTTTTATGAAAAGCTCTGGTAACTTTGCTAAGAATTGCCCTTAAAAATATCAGACATTTTGGTTGTGTGTTAAGTGGTAGTCCGCCTAGAGGAATTTGTCTTGCCTTTTTTTATATAGCTATTTGATTTCCTGAGATGTATGCATCCATTTTAGCAAAAAAACAAAACAAAAGAAAGAAAACTCTAGTATTTCAAAAAGGATCCACTCTGTTAAGGAACTATGTTTGGATGTTTTAGACCATTTACAACAAATCATATATACTTTACATTACTGCTGAACATGTTGTAGCATTCAGATTTTAGCTGCCAGCAGTGACCATTCATTTTCCATCCAGTTTTCCAGAACTAGAAAACTGCCTGAGATAAACAGTCATCATCCCTGTGAAGATCGTGTCAGGCTTTAATGTTAAAGTTGCATTGTTACTATAATTATTCTCTAACATGGATGTAGCTTTTGACAGAAATGCAAACAGATATGCTGTGATGGATTATTAATCTCAGATAACTTTCAGGTCTGTACAATTTTGTTTTCGTACTGGGCAGAAATAAATAACCTGTAGCGGTGTAGAAGGTAAGAAAAACTGCCGGCGGTAATGCCAAGTACACGATTTGAAGTATGTGAGCTAAAACACGAACATTGTCGAGGTTTTTCAAAGTATTAAAAGTTTGTAAAATGACTTAAACCTGTAACAGTTTAAAATGTAAACATTGTTTTAGTTGTGTTTTCTGTCTGATGTTTTTGTTTTTTGTTTTTTCAAATTGATTTTCATTTCAGAACATTTTTCCAAATATCTGTCTGGAAAGAAAAGTTCTTCATTGGTGTTTACGCAAATCAGTTAATACTTCTTTCATTATTAGGAGGAAAATATTTTGAGAGTAATAAATGGGAAACATGGAAAACAATATGGCATAATTACACCTTGTGTACAATTGAAAACAACTTTACATTACACTATCTTTCTGTACCAGTATCTTCCCGTGTACTGTTTCATAAATTCTAAGCTTTAGTTACTTCAGTACTCTGAGTATATTCACTGAAGCAGATAGAAGCAGCACCGCCTGTTGGTCCAGCCATGGACATTGATTTCCAGTTAATGGAATGTCGCTCCCATAGCTGGCAGGGAAGCTCAAAATTAGACTCGTAGCAAGGCAACCATGTGTGAAATGGGATGTGTCCTATTGATCATGGTATTGAAATAATACATGCATGGCCAAATTACAGTGGTAGTGTGGAAGCAAGGTGCACTACACATACATGAAAAAATGTATAATTCCCCAGCCAGGTTCAGGGATTACCTTTAAAATCATAGCATTTAATAATTATTTCAGTTGTTCACCAGCATCATAGTTACTGTATTCTTGAGGTCCTGACCTTATATGTGCTTTATTTTTATTTTATTTTTTTTTTTTTTTTTTTTTTNTTTTTTTTTTTTTTTTTTGTTTAGGGACTGTTGTAGTCAGAGGTTGATTTAACTTTTACAATTAAAGGACCATACTGTCAATTTTGCATGTTTGAGCTTAATATATTCAATTTTCATACACATAACGTTACAATCATTTCCCAGAATATATTACTGGAACGGTGAATTAAAAAAAAAATTTCCTATACCTTCTAGACCACCATTGG
This sequence comes from Lucifuga dentata, assembly GCA_014773175.1. Classification (NCBI taxonomy): domain Eukaryota; kingdom Metazoa; phylum Chordata; class Actinopteri; order Ophidiiformes; family Bythitidae; genus Lucifuga; species Lucifuga dentata. The sequence continues at coordinate 89,802 of VXCM01004066.1, forward strand.
TTTCAGTTCATTCTGGTACGTTATTAAAATCAACTCGATACCTGAAATGTTCTTGGGATAGGTAATCCATCATCGCAGACAAGACGTATATTCAGATTTTTTTCAAAGTTACATCATTTTAGCGTTTAAGCACAATAAAAAGCAGAGAGTGAATGTATGTCTCCACTGGGGAATATAGTCCCAAAAGAAGACCTGCGTTTACTGAAAAATTTAAACANGAATGTATGTCTCCACTGGGGAATATAGTCCCAAAAGAAGACCTGCGTTTACTGAAAAATTTAAACAACCATGGCTTCATAAGGCTGCATAACTATTAGCAGGCAAAACATCAGTTTTTAAGGTGGATGTATCACTTGAATATTTGATTTTGAAAGATTAGGAGATTTTGCAAAATATCAGGAAAGCTGAAATACAGTTTTATCATTTGGGAAATGGTTGTCAGTAACGTAACGTATGAAAATTGAATATATTAGGCTCAAACTTACACGATTGCTGGTATGGTTCTTTAAAAGGTTACATGTGGATTTAGGGTCATTCCAGCATTTGTAGCTGTAATATTTTGAAGTAGCCTACATATAATTTTTGTGTCATTTTAGTCCAAAAAATAATATATTCTGCATTTCCCCATCAGGATTGTATTCGTGGCATGATGGAGAATTCTTTAAAACTGTGTATATAGACCTTTGAGTAGGGAAAAAGAAATACAACATATGGATTTACATGTCAATTCAAAAGTGAGGTCTTAAGAGGCATGTAAATGGTTCTATTTTACAAAAATATCCTCACAATGCAAGAGACTGGCAAGTCACTTAGAGATGGTTAATTGCTTTATGAATGCTGACCATAATGTTATTTGAAAAAGTTATTCTTTTAAAGTACAATATGACCAATTAAATTGCTGGAGGTCAAGTGGTCTCCCTGCAATCCCTTCCCTCTAAGTATATCATGCTATATAAACATTTTGGTGGGATTATGCTTGTTTTTAATGTCATAACAAAGAGTAACAAAACAGATTTCAGTGCATAAGGATGCAACTTATTCCACAAGGCAATTACTGATACTTGTCAAAGGCTGGCTTCAATGATAAACAGAGATGGAAAATACGTACTTTTACCCAAGCCTGTATTTCAGTACAAATTTGTGTTCCATTTTGTAAGATTTAAACTATACCACATCTTTTTAGACTTTTTATTTTCCAAACAATTTGATACATAAAAAACACATAAAAATAAGTATTATAAACAATATTAATAGTAATAAGGGGACACTAATGTCTTTCGTACATTCAACTCATTTATTCTTTCTGTGGCTGAGTACATAACCCGTCCTTTTGCTTGTAAGCAGTCCGTTTTCTCCAATAAAGTTCATAAATTGTCGCATTAATCCTCAGATAATGGGTCCTTTTATTCCATGGAACAATATCCAGCCACTTCTGACTTAGGGGAATCACATTTTAACCAGTTCTTTGTGATGACCTTTTTTTTTACATGCAAGAATTAGGATTTTGAAGAGATAAATGCCCTTCTTTTGGATTACGTCACCAGGTACGAGCCCCAGGTACAGAATCTGTGGATCCCTGGGGATCCTATAACTTCTAATCTCTTCCAGTCTTCCAAACTATACCGCATTTTACAGAGAAATATTTAACATTTGCTCCATTCTGTGAGAACTGTAGTTACTACAGTAGTTACTTGGCAAGTTCAGATTTTATAAACTTATGAAATATCACATACTTTCAAACCTTAAATTGATGATGGATTGCCCACCAAAGGGGCCAACCCTGCATCTCCTCTGTCCCACAGTGCAACAGGCGAGTTTGGACGGTCAGTTGAGTCTCTTTTGAGAACCACCAGACAGAAGCAAAATCAATTCAATGTTTTACACATCACACATTTCACCTCTAATGACTCACAGAGCATCATCACTCTCAGTCCAGTCATACCGCTGCAAGGAAAATGGCAGCTGATCACAGTATTGATTTTTTTTTTTTCCAAATGTTGTGAACAGCTGGAGCTAGCAAGGATCATTTGTTTTCTAGTTGTCGCCATGACCAGAACCAGAACTGTCATAGGCCTGAGATTTTTTTTTTTTTTTTTTTTTTTTTTTTTAGATTTGCAGTTTCTAAAGTAGGATAAATAAGTTTAACCATGTACTTAGGCTCATGTTCTGCAGCAGCATTGTTGCAATAGACCTTTAGTGTTGCGTTTCATGTCCAAAATGAAAGGTAAGTTTCCTCATTTTAAACTAAATATTTGAGGCTTCAAGTTATGGAATTTTTGAATCTGTATTGATTTATATAAAAATGTTTTTTCACTTTTGTTTTTGGAAGCACTCATTAGCAGTTGAAGGTAACATTTATTAGAATGCTTAACTTTATGTTGTTTGTTTTTTGTTTTTTTTTTGTTTTTTGTTGTCTACGGATCAACATTATAGCGCTGCTTGAGTGAAAATGGGAGACTGGAACTTCCTTGGTGGGATTTTGGAGAAGGTGCACATCCACTCCACCATGGTTGGAAAGATCTGGCTGACCATCCTGTTCATATTTCGGATGCTGGTGCTGGGCGTTGCAGCAGAGGATGTTTGGAATGATGAGCAGTCAGACTTCATCTGTAACACTGATCAGCCTGGCTGCCGCAATGTCTGCTACGATCAAGCTTTCCCCATCTCTCTCATTCGCTACTGGGTGCTACAGGTGAGTTTTGTTTCCTCACCCTCCCTGGTGTACATGGGTCATGCCATCTACCGACTGCGAGCCCTAGAGAAGGAGCGCCACTGTAAGAAGGTGGCCCTTCGCCGGGAACTTGAGTCAGTGGATGTGGAGCTGGTGGAGGTGTGGAGGCGGATTGAGAGGGAGATGAGGCAGCTGGAGCAGGGGAAGCTGAATAAGGCACCGCTGAGGGGTTCTCTGTTATGTACCTATGTGGCCCACATTGTTACTCGTACAGTGGTAGAAGTCACCTTCATGATGGGCCAGTATATTCTCTATGGCCACCGCCTGAATCCTCTTTACAAATGTGAAAGGAATCCATGCCCGAATGTTGTAGACTGCTTTGTCTCCAGACCCACAGAGAAATCTGTTTTCATGACGTTCATGCAGCTCATTGCCTGCATCTCTCTCTTTCTCAGCCTGCTTGAGATCATGCACCTGGCCTACAAGAAGCTTAAAAGGGGCATCCTGGAGTACTACCCTCGTGTTAAGGATGACTTTGATGACTTTTACATCAACAAGTCAAAAAAGAACCCTGTTGCGCATCAAGTGTGCATGGGCACTTCAGTGGGTTGCAAGACGGCCATTCCCACAGCACCAAGTGGGTACACATTACTGTTAGAAAAGCAGGGCAACGACCCTAATTACCCACTTCTCAATGCCTCTAGTGCCTTTGTCCCTTTACAAGGGGACCCTGGTACAAAGCCACATCCAGATAGTCATAAGGACAGCAAGGAGGGTGTGCCAGGCCCCATGGACCACAACAGCAACTCTAACACCAGCAGCAAGAGTCATTCTCCTCCTGTTGACAAACAGGATGAGCCAGATGAGCCATCTTCACCCCATCATGAAGACTTTGAGTGTAGAAGTTCTGAGTATCCCGCCCTCTCTGTAGCAGACACCTCCTCATGCCCGACACTGTCAGGCTTTGCAAGGAAATCTCGGAGGTTCAGTCCAACATGGAACTGCTCCACAGTGATGGAGAGGAATGGTTCAGACAGCGGAGACTCCCAACATGAAAACATCAACATGAAGCCACGGAGCAGCTTTATAGCATCTAGAGCTAAGATTCTGTCGAAATCAGACATTAAAGGACTCAACAGCTCCCAGAGCCCAGACTCTGCAGAGGAGGTTAGTTCTGCATCTCGACACAGTCATGAGAGTAACAGCCCCACTGCTTCTTCTCCTAATCACAGAGTGTCAGCAGCAGCAGGCAAGCCCCTACTGATTTACTGATTTAATGCACCATGTTGGGGTGCCATAAAGTAAATTTGCAGTTTTAACATACACCCTACTTATTGAAAGATGTTGATTAAAAATGGCCAAAATGCACTCCACTGGGAATTTAGAACCCCTATGGAGGTCACCTTCATTTTATATGTTAAAATAAAGCCTTTATCAAATTTGTACCTACTTATTGTTGTAAAGTCAAATTTTTTGTTTGTATTGTCATATGGATCTAATTATTTGATTGCACAAAATCGATAATGTTGCTTTAGGCAGCAGTTTGCTGTTATGTAACCTACAATCCAGCTCCCACAACACATTTCAACGTGATTCAGTTTCTATAGATTTACAGACTACAACTGCAAGGCTTTTTAAACATTACAGAAAACACACACCTCTGAAAATGTGTGCAACCATGACAAATAAAGTAAAAATTAGAAAACATCAAAAAGCGCTGATGGATTGGTATGGATTGTAACATGCAATGTATTTTCTTCTATCAGATCTTAATGGCAATTTTGTATGAAAAAGCTTTTTTTTTGTATTTGACATCGTCATGCAAATGATATCAGCATTACTCTGTTGACAAATTAAAGGTTATTCAAATGAATAATGTCATCGTTTTGTTCTTTAGTTAATACTTCAGATCAGTGGCTTCAGCAGAATGTTTTGGTTGGGACAAGAGCAAGCATCAGTCTAGGACACCAAAAGAACATAGAATCATTTTTATTCATGAAAGAAAAGATTGCTTCTTTTTATATAACACAAACTGACTGACAGTGATTATACATTTCACTGAATATCCATTATTGTGCAATAAACATTTACATATTTCTATGATGAAATGCTTTTGTTTTTTTTTTTTTAATGTTTGTCCCCTGGAAAATAAAATTCTTTACTTCTACTCTGCTGCTCCCTCCTCAACCGATGGTTCATATTGCATCAGCTGAAAAATTATGTTAAGGCAGAGATTAGATTATATAAACAGTATAAGCAACACACACAAAATACAGACTGTTCTGAAGAAATTGTCATCCAGCATCTCACCCTGTTTTTCAGCTCTTTGTTCTCCTCCATCAGTAGGTTGCACTTCTGCTGTAAATCAGCCAGTTCCATGCGGAGAGCCTCAGCATCTGCTGGCTCTGCAGCAGCCGCGCCAAGGTGGAGCTTTATGAAACTGTGCAGGTGAAGGTCAGTGTGTTTTCTCATTATTCAGTATAACAGAGCCTGATAAGCCAAGCTTGGTGTTGATCCTGACCAACAACAGTGGCTGGTTTCATGCATACAAAGACAGAGATGATTCTGTGTGTTGCTTATAACTCCAGCATCACCTTTACTTTGGTGGTGGTCACATTAAAACATTTATTACTGATAAAACTTCCACTTTGGAAAAGTTAGTAATGCTGTGTACACAAGAAAAGGATACTCCATGGCATTGGTGGGTTTGTCACTCTCTTCATAAAGTGCCACTAACACTGCAAAAGACAAATGAAACAAACATGAATGGAGGGGTTAGTGGTTGGAACTACTTAAAGGACCATACCAGCCATTTTGCATGTTTGAGCGTAATATATTCAATTTTTATACACATAATGTTACTGACAATCATTTCCCAAAGCACACTACTGTAACGGTGAAATTTCTTTTCTAATGATTGTGGAAGTATGCTTTCAGTTCATTCTGGTATGCTATTAAAGTCAACTTCTTGATACTTGAAACTTGGAATAGGTAATCCATCATCATGAACAAGCCATATATTCAGGTTTTTTTCGAAGTTATATAATTTTAGCGTTTAAGCACAATAATAACCACGAATGATTTGAAAATGCTTCCTGTTGTCAGTTCTTACAGTACTTGAATGCACCACGAGAAAGCATTTTACAGATCACTCCCACTTTTTATTGCGCCTAATATATGTCTTGTTTGCGATGATGGATTACCTGTAAGAACGTTTCAAGTATCAACAACAAGTTTACTTTAATAGGGTACCAGAATCAACTGAAACCAATGACGGTCTGGAAGGTAGGAAAAAAAAATTAATTCACCGTTCCAGTAATATGCTTTGGGAAATGATTGTCAGTAACGTTACGTGTATGAAAATTGAATATATTAGCCTCAAACATGCAAAATGGACGGTATGGGCCTTTAACTGATATTTGAATTATGTGAACCTACCACTGGTGATAGTGTCAAGGACTCCAGATTTTTCGAGATATCTTCTAAACTGTTCTCGCTTGGATTCTGACGCCTGAAACAAACGAAAAGTTAAATTTCGTGTGGCACAGCTAACACACCTGACAAAATAATTCAGACTCCCGTTAGCATGTTAAACTGCAAAGAAAGACAGAAAAACACGAAGACCCATTAGTGGCGCGTTCACTGCCTCATGCAGAGAAGCTTTTTTCTCATCTAGCTAGTTAGCAGTGGCTGCAAAGGAGGATAAAGTAACAAAACGCCGTCTGAAATAAATATTTCCGCCGCAAAAAATTACAGTGCCGTTACTTACTCTGTAATGGGCCATGATGCGACGATATACCAGCAATTAGCGAATGGATCTCGTCAATTAATTTAACTTTTGGCAGCTGGTCTGTGTTTACTTCAGTTCACGATAGAGTCGTTGCCATAACAACACGTGAAAATGGCTTTAACCAGCGATATGCAAATACATCTTTCTGACGAAGTAGCGAGATAGACTGATTAAAAAAATAACGTTGAAACGCAGTAACAAGTCAGTGGATTTTTAATATTTAAATACGCGCAGAAGCTAGACGAAGAAACTAGTCACTTGGCCTGAAACGAGACAACCGGGAAATGCTAGCTTAGTCACGTGTTGATATGTTTTGTCGTCATCATGGACTTTTAGATCATAAGGATTGGTTTAATTGGCTAGTATCCAATAAGTTTTGTCTGAAGCCAATGGTTTTAGGATCGGCATTTCTTCACGCTCTCTTAAAAACGCACTGGTCATATGACTGCCGTGTGATTGGAAAGAAAACAGCAGCAAAGCAGGCTCATTGTTCACTAGCTCACTAGTTGGCATGTGACACATTTTGTTGAAGTTGCGGTTTAATTTTTTAACCTTTGCATTTAGCACCGGTTTAACTGACCAAAAGTCACTTCACAAGAAGTATTCGACTTTTAAGCTTTAAAAAGGTAAGCTGTTCACATTATACCATAACATGCTTTAATAAACAGCAATGGTGTATCTAAATAACATAAATGCTGCTGTAGGTCTGGTTATGTTATAGCGCTGTTTAATGATGCTAACATACACTGACCTGTGTTAGAGTTTTATGAGGCTTGTTTATTTCATTTTTGTATCACTGTGCTTGTAGTTATGTCCAGCTTTTGTTGTAATGCTGTAATGACATTTTGCTGTAATGAATGTTCTTGACAATCTGACATGCACAGCATTCACTGAGTATTTTGTTAATATAAATGAGCTCGGATAAAACTTGTAGAGAAATCAGTTATTGTGAGTTTAGATAACACCACTGGTATTAAGCCATCTAATGAAATGTTATCCAAGTGTATAAAAATTTAGTATTTTAATTTCACTTCTGTATCAGTGACCATTCTGTCATACAAACCTACCAAACATCTTCCTGTCATGGCTACATGAGAGTGAAAGGTTTTTGTTTTTTTTTAATCTTTCTCTGTTTCATATTACAAACTCAATGAACAAGAAGCACAGATGGGGAATAATTTGACATATGAATACAATACATGACTTGTTACAGAAAGGAGAAGTGAACTGGGAAGATGTCTTGAAGGGGTTCCACGCACAAAGACACACATACACATACACACTTTTACAAACATGCTCCCTGCAGACATGGGTCACGGCTTGCAAGTGGTATGTCTGTATGATATTTTATGTTTTAGAAAAATTTCAAATGATTTACAGGGGCACATAGCACATTGGTGCATAATATATCATTCAGAAAATAGCTCTATGGCAGTATGCAACAAAATACTGTATATATCAGATGTTTTCTACATGTAAGAAAGAAATTTGTGTTCATCTTCTTTTCTCTATTCAGATTTTTAAAATAGTGTAGTGCTTACTAATATGTCAGGACAGGTACAAATATTGCAATGTTTTGTAGATGGTGCATTACTGCATTACATCAACTGCATTACTGGAAACTAGACACATTTTTGTATAGCAATAACATGACGAAAAGTCAGACAAAATGGCCACAAAAAAATATTGTTGTGTTTGATATCAGCAGAAATTTCAATAACCCACATCCCTATGATCTGCTTTGCTCCAGAGCATTTTTTGATGAATCTGGGATGTATAAAAATAATTGACACTATCCGATTATTCTTCTGCATATTGCACATTTTCTGCACATTTAATGACCCACAGAAGTCACATTTTGTTAGCATTCAGTCAGGCAGTCACGCCTCAACATTTTGTAGTTTCTAGTTTTATTGTAAGCTAACAATACTGTATATGTACACTTCACACAGATCCAGAAATATTTGCTGACACACATTTCTGTACATAAAAGGTTTTATAAGACACTTTTATGGGCTGTATGTTTGTGTACTTTTTTGTTTGTTTGTTTGTTTGTTTGTTTGTTTTCCTCAGAAAAGATTTATTGATGGTCTTTTTTCTTTTCTTTTTTTTTTTTTTTTTTTNTTTTTTTTTTTTTTTTTTGGACACATGAACTGTCACCTCTGGGTGAAAATTAGGGTCATTCAATAACATAGTGTTTACAGACTGATAACTCAGACCTGCTTTCTCAGATAATCTTTATGTACTTCCTGTCCTTGTATCCTACTGCTGTCATGTGAAAACCTGTTTTTCATGATTTTCCTGTTTTCCAGGAGGTGGAAGGATCAGAGGCTCTTCTACAATTTGGTAACATCCGCAACCTCTTGGAATTATGAAACCTAATACAAACCCAACATTTTTATTCAAACTAAACAAAACAAAAAAAAAAAAAAAAAAAAAAAAAATTGGGTTTCAGAATAGGTACACTACCATTCTGCCCAACAAAGCTAAATAACAGCAAACTGGGAGAAATTACTCTCAGAAAAGTGACTCAGAGTTTACAGTTTATGTTGGCTGGAGAAAATATAAATCCACTATATATCATTTGAATCCATATTTATGTACATTTTTATTAATAAGTAAATTGATAATGAAGTCTAATTTCTGTTTATCAAATTTGATTTTTGAGTTTGCTCTTTGCCTTTAATACAGTCACTTTCAGCCAGCATGACAGATTATTTTTATTCAGTCCATTTTTATTATTTACTTTCTCTTGAACCCAAATCATAATTGGATTCATATTGCCTTTTAGCTTCTTCTTGGGAAGAAAATCATCACTGTCAGGCAAAAAACACTTTGACTCACATTTTCATTCATTAAGGACATGATCTTATGTGGCTTGAGAAACTCCTACAGCTTTGGTCTTGCGGCACCTTTTCAAAACAAGGCACATGAGCATTGAAATTAACATTTGTCAAGCCAAGAACAAGGTTGTTTTGATGAGTCCCTAAAAATTGACATAGTAGAGATACAAAGTTTTAGCTGATGACAGTAAAATAACATGTGCCTCTTCTGTTTGCATTAGACACATCACAAGATGAGTTCTCCCTGAGCTTCATCATTGTCTCCATTGTCATCATCTCCATTGAAGACATTTTAAGCATCAGCAACATCTAGTAAGTGCAGCTTTAGTCCAACTCGTCCCACATCTTGTACAATCAGGATTGATCATGTGTGTGTGTGTGTTGTGTGCATTTATACCAGACTTCTCAAGCTATAAAGAGTTTCTCAAGGGTTCTGAAAAGTCGCTGCCTATCAGTTTTTTAACAGTAATCAAATTTGGATGATGTGCAGCAATGTGACACTTGACTTGTTTTATTGACTTGTCTGTCACATGTTTGTCACATTCCCCTTGTATGGATCATTGTCTGCGCATACATGTGTGTCTGTGTGTGTGTGTGTCTGCATGAGTGTGCGCATCTGTGTTTTTCTGACTCATTATGGCCTTCATCCATCCAGGTTTTCTGAACACCATGGCTCAATAATACCATTTTGCACACAAATACTTGCTGGTTAACGCTGCCTGCCATGCTGCGACCCAATGGCAGCTCCATCAACTCAGCCTGCGAGGATGAGAGTGAAGACACGGAAGCCCTCATTAAGAATGACACAGGTATGTTTGCATGTAGAGCAGCAGATAAAGGTTACTCAAACCTTTGCTATAATGTTATAACTTATAATGGTTGCAGAGGTTTAATATGACATTAAAAGCACAAAAACAAAGAAATGAAGTATGCAACAAATTTGGCTTTCCTATCAGTATTATCTTTTCTCTGATTGCTCATATTTTCAAAAACACACATTGCTGTTACATATGTGTTTCTTTGGGTGTAACTAACAATGAACACATAAACAATATAGTGTCGTGTATTGAAGCTACAGATACTGAAACTTTCCTGTAACACCTGTAACTCATTATATTTCTATGACTTAATTTTGCTTCATTGCTTTATTCCTCTTTATTCCTCTTGGCTTTCATTGCAGATTATCTTGTTCTATCCAGAGTTTCTCCAAACAGATACAGATTTATTTGTCATGTGACTGTCACAGGTAGTCACCAAGTTGCACAATGTCAGTGAAAACTTCATAATAACACATTGTAGAAGGAACACACCCACAGCAGCAGTGGGGGCTGGCGTTAAAGAGATAATGACAGAGAACACACACACACACACACACACACACACATACACAGCTGCAGTGTCATTGGGAGCCTTTTTACATAGAAAGCAAAAAGCAGTTTGTGCAAACCAAGAAATAAAAAGCAAAAAAATAACATGATCAAAAGAATTATTATTATTTTTTTACATTAAAGGACCATACCGTCCATTTTGCATGTTTGAGTGTAATATATTGAGTTTTCATATACGTTGTCAGTGCTCCACTACAGCACTTGAATGCACCACTAGGAAGCATTTTCAGATCGCTCTGCGCTTTTTATTGCACTTAAACAGTAAAATTACACATCTTCTAAAAAAAACCTGAATACATATCTTGTTCGCAATGATGGATTACCTATTCCAAGAATGTTTCAAGTATCAACAAGTTGATTTTAATAGCGTACCAGAATGAACTGAAACCAATGGCAGTCTGGAAGGTAGAAAAAAAATTTTAAATTCACCATTCCAGTAGTATGCTTTGGGAAATGATTGTCAGTAATATTACGTGTATGAAAATTTAATATATTAGGCTCAAACATGCAAAATGGTCGGTATGGTCCTTTAAGGCAACTCAGTAAAGGTGGATTTTATCATTTGTTTTTAAATTATACAAGTTAAGCCTCCTTAGAACAAATTAGGCCTCGTTATGTCCAGACATGCTCTCTTGATTGTATGTAAATGTAATCATTGTGCTACATGTCCACAGTGCCTCCACAGTGCTGCTCCGCTCGCCTCAACCTGGCTGTCCTAATGTTCTTTGGGTTTTCTGTGGTCTACGGTCTCCGTGTGAACCTGAGTGTTGCCATGGTAGCCATGGTTAATATCACTGAACCAGCGTCAAACGCCTCAATTGTCCACACTTGTCCACTTCCCGCAGGGACGAACAACAGCAATCAGGCTTTCTTCCAGCCTGAAGGGGTAACAAGCACAAAAAAAGTGAACTGCCCAAAGTGGCAGTTCACCTTTTGTAAAGGATTAAACAGGATACAGCCTGCCTGTATTTTGGAGGGAAAAAACACTTTTATCAATTATTTCGTAATAACGTTTTGCAAAAAGGATGGAAATGGCTGTAATTTTGCAAAAAGGATGGAAATGGCTGTAACGAATACTTTCTTCCAGAAGAAGCAGGAACATAGG